>JAUZNJ010037764.1:0-11336 GCA_034780135.1 Jordanella pulchra | reverse complement strand
TATATATATATATATTGCAGCAAGCATAAAAGTTCAATATATATACATTAAGCTTTTATGCTTGCTCCATATCTTGAACAGAAAAGCTTAAAATTCCTGAACTCGGCCCATGATGAAGTTAAAGCTTTGATCAGGTTGCATATACAATCATCATGATCTCAGCTTATGATTTCTATAAGAAGAGTCTGATAAAATTTCAGCTGGAATTTGAGTTTAGGATATTCTCTAAGCGGGGTTTAGTCATAACCAGAATACACTCAAACATATACATACACCCTCATTTAGAGCTGGTTGCATCTTAGCTATGGGCCTTTATGCAGCCATTAAAATTCCTCTTACTGGCTGTTTGTTATTTAATTTCCCTTTGGGATAAATAAAGTCTTTTTGAATTGAACTGAGTTGAAAGTGACCACTCTAGAATTGGTAGTTAATTTAAACTGGTTAGTTTTCTTAAGGCACTGATCCAGCATTTAGACACAGTCCAGAAATATTCCATAGGTTTAAGGTTGGAGGCCATCCCAGAAGCTTTATCCACTGGCAGTTTGAATGTATATTTAGATCTGGATCAACAGGCTGCTGATTTTAGGTGAAGCTAGAAAATTTGCTACCAGCAAAAACCACCTCTCTCTTTAGGAATAAAATATCTTTCAGATCAGACCGAATCGAATTAGAATCTTCAGTCTGACATGTTTACATGAATCATTTTTGATCTGATCAGGCCGTCATTCCGATCATTTGTGTGCGTGTAAAACATAGGTATTAATCGTTGATGAAACCTCCCCAGCATTGATTTCAACTTAATGTAAAATGGTAAACAAACAAAAGACAACCTTTAGAACAGAGTAAATATCCTGATCTGATCACATTTTTGACCTGTTAAGTAAATCTTAAAAAATCCTATACCTTCATCTTAAAAAAAATCATTTAAATGGGAAAGATGGAAAAAATCCTTATAAAGGCCCAAATAATATAAAAAAAATGGTATATAGTAAATTAACAAAAATCTTGTTCTGCCATGGTTAAAGCTAAAATAACTGGACATATTATATTGATTATAGTGATTGTTAACAATACATAAATTAAACAATCAATAGTGCATCGGAGCCTCAACCTTTACCTAATGAGACTAAAGCCTCCTCTTTATGCTGATCATCAGCTTGGTGGTCAAACATGGCTGTGGGATAGCATCCAATTATCACCCAGCATCTGTTTCAGGTCATCCAGTGTGGAGATACTGATCTACCAGGTGTTCATAGAAGTTTAGGTCAAGACTGCAGGAGGGATATTGAAACCTCCCTACTTCTTTACTATGGGATAGTTGTGATAATCCTGTTTTTTTGGAGATGACCTCTGGTATCTTAGAGAACAACGTTTTTAACAGCAGAGACAAAGGATGTCATCCAACATTTTGACCCGAAAGATGTAGTTAAATGAATCTAGAGGAGATGTAACATGCACTGTAAAGCTGATACCACGTCTCAAGGTGACGCCGTATAGCTTCCACAGAAGTAAAGAATGAATTTGTACGATTGTGTGAAAGTGTTGCAAGAACAAAACCATTGTGAGAACAATGAACCCAGGAGAGAGAAAAGATGTGGTTATGTGAGGCGACGATGAGGTGGCTTGGGCCTGAGACTCTCTCCAATTATGATATTCAGTGAGGAAGAGGCCAACCCAAACCATCACACTTCCACTTCAGAAAACGCTTTTACTGGAGTAAAAGTTATTCAAATCTAAGAAAAAACATACTAAGAAACAGATAACATTTGGTTGCTCTCTACATAGAGTAAAAGTCAATAGAGCTGCTTTAAAGAGACATTACGTAAGTTTTTAAATGAATATATCTTTCAAATAGTCTGTTTATTTGATCTTTTATAAATAAAACATTGTTAATGAGCAGACTGACACCTCAGTAGTTTATGAGCCCAAAAGTCAGAACCAGAACATGTTACTAAAGTTAAATCCTCAATGCTGATTGCTCTGAAAATGTATTCCCAATCTTACACAAAATATAGTTTTGACAACTCAGATTTTATAAAAAACAAAACAAAAAAAAAAAACTGTTTTTGAGGAAAAAGCTTTTTACAATTACTCAGCCATTTTGTGCACTAAAAGCATTCAGGCATTGGCAGAGAAGATTTTAAAAAATAAGCTCCCTTTATTAGCAGTATATGATTTATCATCATAAAACACTGTTAAATATAATGAAGAAAAAAAACAACAACCTTCATCCACTTACTTTTTGTGCCTAGCATTTACGAATAACACCTAATGACAAACCAAATAATGACCTTAAAACTAAAAAGGGTAAAAAATATACATTTGTATTGAAGCAAATGATAAAAGTACCTCATTTTTCTCCACCACGAGCCACGCTACTTGTAAGCCTTCCAGACCTTTAAAGGGTATTTCTCTAGTGAGCATTTCCCAAAGCACCTATAAAATCAGAATAAACAGTCAGGAAACAAAAAGTTTACGTACATGTTCGCATTAAAAAATAGGTAAAAAGACAAGAATATCCATTTATTTTTTTTACTATTTATCTATTTTTTTGCAACACTCAAAATTAATGTGATATATTTCTATTTCCAACATTTGTCCAACACCATAACAGAATAAATATTCAATTAGCTATATATCTGTTATTAAAACTACAGTTGTACGTGAAAGTTTACATACCCTCACACTAATGAAGTAAAGTTCACACTAATAATCCAAAAAACACAAAAGTGACTATTGACTTTTAATTTTCGTTTAAAAAATTGTAAAAAAAAAAAAAAAAAAAAAAAAGTCACAGAAATTCAAAGTTTCTTGCTCCTGAACAGTTAACAAACGCACATGTCAACAGGTGCAGGAGTCTTTTGTCAATTTCAATTTATTTTACTGGCAGCTGATTTTTTTTTTCTGTATTTAATGGATGGGTAAATAAACTTTTAAGCACCCAATGTATCCAATATTTACCTGTATATTTTACTGACTGCAGCCAGTTTAACTCACTTTGGGTATAGACTTTAAAGCAGATCATTTATTATTAACCTTTTTTAGTTCTATCTTGTCTTCAAACATTGCCTTAATCACATCATAATAAAAACATTTACAAACAGCAGTAAAAAAGGTCTGGTGTCCTCAGATAAGAACACTTTAGATTTGCCTTTTTGTGATAATGACACAGTTATACAAGTCAGAATTATTCATTTAGGAGTTAATGGCCAGGAAGTGATGTAATATACTATGTAGTTTGTAGTTATTTAAATATAATGACACTATGTCCTTCATTGTTATTAAAACTGTGAAACAAATTTTACAGCATATTTCCTACAAGAGTAGCACCAATGCTTATTATGGTTAGTGAGGAATTATTTTTCCAGCTAGGCTTTTCGAAAACCCTTTTTCAGGAAAATACACAATCTAATGAATAAAATCACCAGGTTATCTTTTCCATATATATAAAATGTATTTTATTTTATGAAACATTAAAATAAGGCAAAAAAAATAAAAGACAAAAAACAGAAGAAACCTACAAAGGGGCAAATATATTTTTCAGGGCTCTATATGTCTACATGTCTGAGTGAGTAAAATGATTTATTTAAAAAATTTTAAAAAATAAACTGCTTACTGAAGTGGTGTTTTTATGGAGAACTGGATCTAAATGGCACTCCCTGTGCTGTTTTAGAGTGCTTATTACATCTCTTAAATTAAACATGTTTTCCCTGTCCTGCAGAAAGTTGCATGGTCTCTGATAGAAAGTTAAGAAGTGTAACGGAGAAAAGATTCCTTTTATGTCCACTTCTAAATGCCCCAAGAGCTTTTAAGACCAATGGAAAAAAACACCAAATTTCTAACAAGTTGTACTTCTGCAAAGGTCAAAACTCCTGCTTTTGACCACCCACGATGAATAGAAAAAAAAAGATATATAAAAAGTGCCTGAAAGGAGAGAGAGTAAAGTGCAATTTTGTGCAAATGTATTTACCATATTAGAATTTTCCACAAGTTTGATTTCTTTTTGCTGGAAGAAAAAGCCTGTCAGTCAAGTCTTCACTTTAGAAACAAAGTGGCTTCCAGATTCTTCAGCTCAAGCTTTTATCTACACAGTTCTAATCAATCACTCTTGTGGCCTTTCACTTTTTGTCCTGACTACATTTCCACCTAATCTGGGGCTTATTTTTAGGAAAAATAAATCAATCAACAGGAAAAAAAAAATTACAAATAAGTTCAGGAACTCTGGCAATTTAGGAAATCAAAACTCTGAACCGTGCGAGATGTTACACCGAATTCATCTGCGTTCTAGCAACAATGTTGGAAAACCAGTGGGATTCACTCAGAGACGTAATCAGTGCACAGGCAAACAATTAAGCAAGACAAGTTGCTAATAATTCTTTTTTTCAACAATCTTCTTACCATCAAAGCTTGAACAGTACAGTGTCTGTCTGATTGAGAGGAAATTAATCAGTGATGCAAATGTTTAGTCTAACATCTATCATCACAATTTGTGCACACTGCAGCCAGATTGGATATGAGATTAGAGATGGCAAAGCATCTCTGAATTTCCAGGCAGAAAACCAGCTTCATCTGGAGTTTGAGTAGAAGAATATTAACTAAAAAAAAAAATAAACATTACCTCCTAAATGAATAACTATGATCTGTAGAGTCATCATTATCAGAAAAGATAAATCAAAAGTTTTATTGAATGGGGACACTAATTACTGCTGTTTCTAAATTCTTGACTGATGATTTGATCAGGGTAACATTTGAAATAGCAAGAAAAGTCTAGATCATTAAAAATATTTTAAAGTTTATATTTCTAAACAACCAAAATTGGTGGCAGTTATTCAAGTTTACAGTTAGAATGTTGAATATATTCAACAGAATAGAATAGAATAGAATAGAGAGGAAATTTAAGTGTATCATTAGCACAGTGAGAAGTAAATGGAGACATGCCGATTCTCACATGGGAAAACATCTTAAAACAAAAAATGAGTAACAGAATGTACAGTAAGGGAACATTTTCACAACATAAGAAAAGAAAAATACTCTACAGTTATTAGTCATTAAACATAGAATATTGACAAGACGTTTTTTTTTCCATTAATTGAAAAATCAAAATATTTTTTTAAAGCATTGAATGAATAACAGTGCATAAAAAAAACAAAAAATTACTAACGAGAATGAAAAAACATGATGGTTAAAAAGTCTAACAACTGCTGGTAGGAAGAATTTATGATAATACTTTTATGTGTTTTGGATGCAGAAGTCTGTCAATGAAGCTGTAGTAAAAACTAGAATGCAGTCTAAACTCACTGATATGTTTAGATGTTAGGATAACTACAAACTAGTGCATATCTTTTATTTTTAATTGTGACATTCCTTTGGTTAAAAACTGAAATCAGAATCTGCTGGTCAAACAAAAAAACAAAATCAGAATCAGCCAGGAAAAGCCTGATTGGTTAATCCTTTAATATTAGAAGCAGGACACATCTAACAACTACAGGTCAACAGTTTAAAACTATCACTCCTCACTTTTACAGTTTTGTAGTTTGTATTTTGTTAAATCCATCTCTCTGTACCTCTGAAGGTTCAGGTCTGAGTCCATCACCACACCCAGACTTCAAGCTGACTGGTTGTTTCTAGCTGTATTAACTGAAGCTGTGTTCTAGCTTTTGAACTCTCTTCCTTTAGTCCAAAAATGATTACTTCCATTTTTGTTTTGATTCAGCTTTAAACAAATTTGGCTCATCCATGTTTTGATTTCTTCTATGCTTTTATGCAGCACTTAAATGGGTCACTAGGTGACAGTAACTTATGTTGAAATAGGAGGGGCCCTAAGATGGATCCTTGTTGAACCCCAAATATAATATTTGTGGTGTTTGATGGAATGTTGCCAACTGATACAGAAGTCCCTGTCCTTCAAGTAGGAATTAAGCCACTTGCGTTTACTCTACCAATACTCACCACACCATAGGAGAAGGTGTCACATGTCTCTGACACAGGAAGACTCTGGATCACCTCTGGAGCCATCCAGGGAAACGTTCCCACCAAGGACATGTGTGTTGTGTGGGATAAAAACTTGGATGCTCCAAAGTCACAGATCTGAGTTTACAGAAACAAAACAATTGGACTAAATCTCCAATACGTTTTAATGTGCAACAACAGGCTGCCTATATTTATAGTAGTATACATATTTTCAGCTTATGTCTTTTTTCATAACATAAAACTCATAATTCAGTAAAACATAAAAAACAGCCCAGAAAATCCTTCAACTGATAAAATAAATGTAAACAAAGCAAGAATTTAATCACATTTTGATTCTTCCAGCTATAAGATTAATTGCAGAAATTTGTCAAAAGGAATCTTTGCTTTCTTTATTCTAATGTAATCCAACCTGATCAGTAAGTTACAAAAGATACACTTTCAGTCATAAATTATACATATAAAGTTAGTCACTGCCCTCTTGTGTTCATCCAGCAGATAAATAAAGGTATTTCTTTTTTCCTTTTTGAGTGAAATGCAGTATATTGAACTCTTTTTTTAAAGGAAAAAGAAGAAACAGACCTACCTTCAGAACTTTATCTGCACCTAAAACAACTAAAAGGAAATGTATAAATAAAGGCTTTATAAGACATTAGAGATGTAAATGTTAGTAGTCATTGGTGAAAATTTTGTTTATCTGTGTTTCGTTTACCATTCCTGGACTTCAGGTCTCTGTGGATCACCTTAATGGGGGCCTCTGAATGTAAATAATGCATTCCTGACACAAAAGGGAGGGTGAGATCAGTGAAAACCTGATTTACAGGAATTGCTTCTTATCCCAAAACACAAGCATCAGCAGATACCAGTAGATGCAATAAAATGCTCGTATATGTAATATTCTTCAATATAAAATTACTTGTTAGGATCCAGCAGGTTTTAAGACAGTAAATCTATGACAAACAGTTATTATAACGTAAAAAAATACAAAAGACGTAGGCATCAAGTTGAATATCATAGCCAAAAGTGTATTTTTAAGATGTTACACTTTCATTTAATTAAAAGGTCTTCGTTCTTGTCTTATTTAAATGTTTAAACGTTTTGTCATCTAATAAAAAGTATCTTGTATTGTTTAGATTAGACCGAATGAAGCGGAATAATTCATTACTTTTTATGAATGTGTGTGCATTTTATTGGCCTAAATATTATTCAATCTTTCAAACAACGTGGGTGGATTCGGATGACTCATTTCTTCCTGTTGCATCACTGAAAACAGACCAAGGAAAACAAATTAAAGTTAACCAGAGAAGTCAAAGTCTTTTTTTAGTTATTTTGCTCTTTTTTTATCTTCAGGTACAATACCTAACTACCTGGTCCCAGGTGCTCTAACTTATTTAAAAATATAATCCATTATCAGACTCGGTTGTCTGGATTTTTCAAACTTGGAAAAAAGGATTAAATTATCTGAATATATTAAAAAAAATTATAATTTTATTTAACATATTTTCAATTCAAATATGCACTAAACAGAAACTCTGGACTAAGCTAATTTAATTATATTCTACTCTCTACAGCTTTCACAAATTTGTTTAATGTCAGATAAGTTTAAATGCAGTAATGCTGTTTTTTTATCTATTTAAAACAAACTTGCTTTGCAGAAGTATTCGTTCCTTTAATTTAAGAAAAAAACACAAACCCCAATATATTTTAGAAGAATTTCACTGTATAGGAAAATTAAAAGGTAAATATTACTAAAGACTGTAAACAGTTTTCTAGCATACGTATTAGCCATCCTTAATCTTAGGGTTAGGTCTCCACCAAGTCTTCATATATAGAGGCAGAACATTGCTGTCATTTCCCTTTGAAAGCTAGCTCAATATCTATCAGATAGGACAAAGAGCATCTGATAACAACAAATTACCTTTGTTTAAGTCCTGTCACTAATTAAATTCAAGTTAGGACTTTGACTAGGCCATTTTAACAGCTGTGTCTGCTTTGAGCTAAACGGCTCACCTGTAGCTAGTTTTACTATAACCAAAACTGAACATATGCAAGAAGAATAAATGCTTTTGGGAGGAACTCAGCTTGCTAAAGGAAAGAAAACAATAGAATATTGCCACATGCAAAGAAAATCTTTTAAATATTCAGTGTATTGAGAGGCAGCATATTTCCTTGTTCTTCAGCATTTTAATGAAGAAAATGACTCCTGTTTACCCTTAGCGATCTCTGCCGCCCAGCTCATGATCTGCCTCATGTCCATCTCCTCACTATCATCACTCGACAAGTAGTCGTACAGGGAGCCCCCACTTGCATACTCTGAAGAACAACAAAAAAAATGGATCTTTGAGGGAAAAACAAAAAGTTTTGGTTGTTTTGAGTGCAAGGTTATAACATAAGTGTTGGTATAGAGATCACACATGGGTGCATGCTGACTGCAGCGCCTATCTGTCAAACTGCTGTACTTCCTTCTGCACTTTGTTCCTTCTTGAGGTATTTGTCACTTTCTTACAATCCCACAACACAAAGAATTTATAATGAGCCATTAGTGGTGTATAAAACAAGATAATCACACTGCATTGTGCAAAATCTGTTCTGCAAAAGAAAAAACAAAGCTGTCCAAGATGCAGGAAGGAAAGCTTTGATGAAGCATCTGAATATCAAAGATATGTAGAATAGGGAAGGTTTCATTTGTAGACGGAGGCTATTTAGGTGCTTCAATAAAGATAAACAAGCAGGGGCTATAACAGCAGGAAGGCTCTGTTTGTGCATAATAACCAATATACCCCAACGCCGTTCTGCAAACATGCACAGGCACCAAGACAGGAGCCTAATTAACAATATAAATAAATAATAAAACAAACACACATACACACAAAAAAAATCCCCATTATTACATAAACGGAACTCATGTGGCTTCTTTATGCTAGTGTTACAGCAGAGGAAGAAGTATGTCTAAAAACATAAATACTTGTTTCTTAGAATACTACTTCTTCATTTCAATTAAAGCTTCTGTACTTTGCACCTGGATAAGCTTGTCCACATTCCTTGGATTGAAGCAGCGGCTCAGTTGTAAAATGCACTTTCAGTTCAGTTCAGGGACGTGAATGGACCTCATTACCTTAGATGTAGTCAAACAGGAAAACCCACCTTTACTCTCAAACAACTCACCGAAATTCATCAGGTTTATATTGCTGCTAAGTGACAGCGGATATGGGTAAAATCCTGAGGGTTAACATATGAACCGATCCCTAGACATCATTGAAAGAAGAAACTAGTGTGTCAATATTCAGAGGCTATTTCCAACACTCCTGAGCAAACGTGCCAAACCTTTTTTTCCCTTCTGTTGATTGTTCTAATTAGATTCTGCCATCATAAACTGATACAGCCTCTAAGGGGGGAAAGGTCAAGGTTTTCTTCGACCCAGCTATCAAATCCTAGGAATTCACTTTTTTCCTTTTAGGTTAGCCTTTAATAAATTATTCTTCTTTTGTATATTTGTCTCTCCTGCAACAAGAACATCTCAGATTATTCAAGAGTTTGTAAAAATGGAACCATTATAAGTCTGTGATGTTAACAGACTTTCCATATTAACTTAGACTGCAGTGTCTCCAATTAATTTTTCTTCAATAGGCTCCTTTTCACATTAAAAAACATGTACATTTCAGCACAAGTGCAGGTTGCTTGAAAACCATAGACAGTATTAGATTCATCGTACTTTTAATTGAAAGTATGAAATATTTTCTAAAAAAGTTTTTTTTTTTTTGCTTGAAAAAAATCAGTTTTGTTTTTTTATATCAACTTTGTAAAAAAACAAGTTAAATTCCTCTATGTTATTGCATTTTAACATTAAATGTTTCTAAATAATATCTAAATGATCTATGTGTAGTAGGACTTTAATGTTGCAAGGCTCAGTTTCAAAAAAGATTTTGTTAAAAGAACAACACCAGGGCTGAAACAATTAATCGGATTAATCAATTATTAAAATAATTGTCAAGTGAAGCTTAAGCGAAAATTCAATCTGGAAGACTTTGATCAGCCTCACCTGGGACACCTGCTGTCATCCCTCGCTCAAGCTTCAGCCAATCATGCGGGGCCACACCTCCTTTGAAGCCAATTATCTTTCAAGATCCCCTCATCACCTCCTTCCAGCACAGTTCCAACAGGAACCTTTCACCCACCTCCCTCCCGTCTCCTCCCTCACTCTCAGACTATTCTCAGTCTCACTCTCCCTCAAGCTTACTACACCACCAGTGTCGTCCAAATGTTGATTGTTGATTCACAGTCTTCTGCCGGGGCCCGAGCGCCAAAGAACTTATTTCATTCATGTTGAAAAAAAAATTCTAGTTGCAGCTTTTCCTTATGCGAGTCTCTCCAGGTTGAACTAATTTAGTAATCAGTTAATTGTTAGCTGAAGTAAAGAGACTCAAAAACATGTCTGTGAAGGTCCTCAGTCATCCAGGTCACGGTCAAGCTTCGAAGATTCAGTTTAGGCAACTGGACGTGTTTTCTAGAAGACGTTTCTCCTCTCATCCAAGAGGCTTCTTCAGTTCTAACTGATACAGGAGAAAACAGGGATAAATATACTGTAGGTGTGACCAAAAGTTAGGGAAGGGGGAGAAAGGAAACAAAAGGTGGCTCTGATGGGTCGTTAACTACCTTGTCATATTCGTTTTGGTCACATGCCTCTTTAAAGGTAAAGGTAGTTGTGAGGTGAACCTTTTGGGTATGGTACCTAAAAGTACTTTGTATATGGGGGACAAGGTATGTCTGAGACCTAGAATATGGACATTGTTGTCCTCGAATAGGTGTCCTTTAGCCTGCAGGTGTAGGTGTCCTGAGGAGTTAGACCTCCTGTGTTGAGTCAAGTGCCTGTGCAGGGGTTGCTTGGTCTCTCCAATGTACAGGTCTGTGCACTCTTCACTACATTGAACAGCGTAAACCACATTGTCAGTCTTGTTCCTGGGTGTCTTATCTTTGGGGTGAACCAGTTTTTGTCTCAGGGTGTTGCTATGTTTGAAACGCAAGGGGATTCGGTGCTGGTTAAAGATCCTCCTTAGTTTTTCAGAGACTCCAGCAACATATTGTTGGGATCCGGAGCCTGTTTACCATCTTTCCTCCAGCAGAGTGCGCCGTGGATCTCCTGGGCTGGAGCCCTCTACACACCTGAGGGTCATCAGCTCATCAGAGGAGATGCCACTACATAACCAGCTGCCAGACCTTGCTTCGACGCCACAGTGTTAATCAACTAACCTTCTGACTTGGTTCGGTTATCACCTAAGCCTCTGAGATCTGTCACCTGTCTCTAGTCTGTGCTGAGACTAACCTGCCTCTGTTTCTCCTAGGAGACCTGACTCTTGCCTGAAGCTCTGAGA
>JAUZNJ010037763.1:0-11336 GCA_034780135.1 Jordanella pulchra | reverse complement strand
CAGAGCCCAGCCTCCCTGCAGAGGAAGCTTGGATCCAGGATCTGGTTCTGGTTCTGATCCAGATGAATGACCCTCAGCCTAGTCTTTTCTCTCAGCCTCTGAACCAGAACAGAGCAGCGTCTACATCATAGCAGCAGCAGCACCGACCCGTCCATCTGGAGGGACAAAGCACCTTTTATCGTTCCAGAACCAGAACCATGGCCTCAGACTTGAAGGACCCAATTCTCATCCAGACTGCTTCACACTCAGCTGCAAACCGCCCCAGCGCTGCCGTAGGTCTCTGCAGTAGGGAGCCAGCAGGACCACCTCATCCCCAAGCAACAGAGACGCTGGTCCCCAAACCAGACCCCCTGCTTGGCTGCGCCTAGAAATCCTGTCCATATAACATTATGAACAGGACCGGTACCAGAAGGCAGCGCTGTCGGAGTCCAACATACAACAAGTCCGACTTAATGCCGGCAATGTGGACCAAACTCCTGCTCCGGATGGCCCCTAGTAAAGGGCCCCTGACTCCGTACTCCTGGAGCGCCCCCCACAGGGCGGCACAAGGGACACGGTCCAATGCCTTCTCCAGGTCCACAAAACACATGTGGACCGTTTGGACAAACTGCCATGAGCCCTGGAGAACCCTGCAGAGAGTGTAGAGCTGGTCCACTGGTCCACGGCCAGAACCAGAACGGCACGGCTCCACCTGAAGCCAGGGTTCGACTCTACGCTCCAGGGCCCTGCCTTAGGCCTCAGTAAATTTGTTATTCTATTCACTAAGTCTCAACGTTATAACTGCATTATTCTTATTTGATGAATTTTACAAGCTAGAATCAATAGACAGGTTCTAAATGTATCCTTTTTATTGCCGTCTCTTTCATTTGTACCATCAGACTTGCAAGCAATAGATCGCTGACAAGCTTCCAGAAACCAGAATGTCCTTCTGCACCAATCGTTTTACACAAAAAAAGGCTTTTAACAAATGATGCATTGTTTTAAAGGAACCCAGAAAGCCCAAAGCGTTTCTGTTTCCCTCTAAGTAGCAAAGCTCCCCAATTAATTCATGAATGTTCGGTGGAAAGAGGCTGCAGAGGCTGCTGTTTGGGCTCGGCCTGATTTATAATGCATGGAGGGGGGTGGGGGTGGTAGAGGCTGTGAGAGGAGGAAAAAGGAGGCTGAGAAATGTTGGACCTGCTTCAGTGTGATGATGAAACCTGGTCTTCATAATGAAGGAGAGTCTGGATCTTCTCAGGTCTCCTTTTATCCAGTTAAAGTTAAAAACTGAGAACAGTTAATGAAGACATGAAATGATGAAGAGGACCTGCATCCAGTGGTTTGTTGTGGAGACGAAGGTCAGACCGTCTCTATCAGACACAAAGAGACACATGATGCCTTCGTGGTTTTATTTCTAGCTAAGCCCATAAAGACCCAAGAAAAATTATTTCAGTCAGAAGAACTTTTTGCCAGATTTAATATTAAAATCCTGATTCTGCATCTTCAATCTCTTCCTCAGTGTGACGTGGTGTTACTCAGGACCAGGAGCCCCGATGCATGATTTAAAGACTGAACGTGGTGCAGGAAAGCAGCCGGCAGGGATCGCTCCAGCAGGAGGGGGGGGCTGTATTTTAATCAGCATCCTGCTCATTGATCAGCGTCGGCTCCGGCTCGGTCCAATCCAATGTAATGTGCAAAAGCTGCCAGATCAGGAAGATCAATCTGAGGAATTTCAACCTTCTGGATCCGATGCAGGAAAAGTCATGAATTCAGCTTGTTGTTAAAGTCAGGATTTTCTTTTCTTTGGCCCGAAGCTTCCAAGCCTTCGATTTCGATTGGCGTCAGGAATAAGTATTCAACTGTTCAACACTGAAATAAAGGAGGTTGACAGTAAATCGCTCAGTTGGGACTTTATTTGTTGCTTTTGCAAAGAAAGAGAAGACAAACAAATCATGGCAGCCTTCCTCCCACTAACTTAAACCCTGCAGAAAGATTGCAAAGGTTATCAAAGCAAAGTTCATCAAAACAATTAAAGACAAAACAGTAAAATGTTCGGAATAAACCCTGAGAAAAAGTCTAGCTTGTTATGAGAAACATTATTTTTATGCCAAATATTCCCTAACAGGACAAAAGCCTGCTCCCCCTTCCACACATATGAGGAAATACATTTAATAGAAATACATAAAATAATGTAGTCAGTACTCAGAAATCACAGGATCTGACGGAAAACTGAAGCCTTTATGGAGCCGATGGCTGGTTTCTGCGTTTCTGTGAGTCTCATTCGGTGAAACACAGAAAAGGAGATTTTTTTTTTCTTACTAAGCATCAGGAAAAGATCAAACTTTAAATGTTAGCAGATCTAAACTGATGCTGAGTTCAAACCTCACAGTTTTAACTGCACTCCTAACCTGCTGAGGTCATCTGTGGTGAAATGAGGGCAGTGATTGGCTGTGGACCCCTGGCGTTTCCACGGCGACTGCTTGTGTCCAGCTAATCCTGCTGAAGTGTTTCTCTGGGATTATGGATGTTCCCCGTTTCTGACCGCAGAGCTGGAGTCATGATGGGAGAAGGGGATTAAGGTCAGCTGGTCCAAACCAAGTGCATTTACGGTGGGGGAGGGGTTAACCAACCCGTATGATGACCTTTGACCTCTTCAAGATCGAATCTAAACCACAGAATTCAGATCTCTGGGTTCGGATTAATTAAAAAAACATCAAATGTACAGAATTTCAGGGCTTCAAACCTGCACAGTTTGCTCCATTGCCATTAGGCAAGGAGGTCTGGGGTTCGAATCCTGGCCTGAGATCATTAAGCATGGACCTCACGCTCACGCACTCGTAGCCACGGTGCACCTGTCCTCCAGGGCCTCCAGCATCTGTGAAATGTCTGGAACCGACTGTCTGTGCTCCACAGCTTCCTGTTTGCTGCAGGTTAATATCTGAACGTCTCCGCTTCTCTCTGACCTTTGCTGGATTGTTTTAACGCTGTGCAAGACTTTGTGTTGCTTTCTGTTCATCAGTAGTTAGTTGCTTGTTTTTTTGTATTTACTTCCTGTTCTGGTTTTACTGGGTGAGTATGTAGCCAAAGTCTTCCTGTTTGCTGGGTCCTCCTGCCTGCAGGCTGAGCCTCGTGATGATGTGATGAACGGCTCCTCTTCCATCCCAGTTGTTGCATTAACACACATCTGTCTGAAACTGGATTTCCAGGCTGACTTTCATTCTCTCTAATCTGAAGCTGAGAAACGGTCGACTCTGTTTACAATAAATTCAACAACAGATGAGACCAATTTATTTTTATTTGGGTAAATTTAATAATAAAAATAAATAATAAACCCATATCTGCTTTTTTGACACTTGCTCTCCTACCTGAAGGTGAACGCAGCCTCACCCGGTCCGTCAGGCCTGCTGCGAGGAAGGAGGTCTCACTCTGACTTAAATCAGACCCACACAAACAGGGACTGCACACATTGTTTGAAGTGAAATGATAAGATCTCCAGAAGGAGCGATCTAGGCTGTCCTGTTGCTCTGCTTGTTTTTTCTGTCTTTAACTTGGCTGCTCTCTGCTGCAGCCGAATCACCTGAGAGCAAACATCACCTGGACAGCAGCTTCCACCTCGTTTGGATTAGAAGGAAAAGCCCAAAGTACCTTCGTCTGCTTCCTGCTGGGAGACAGAAGCAGAAACCAACAACATGCTTCCCAGATGGATCACACTCATGATTTAAGCTGAAATAAAATCAACAGGAAAATCATTTCTTTTTTGGTTTTTTGTTTCGGATAGAAGGAGACAGTTTTTCATTTCTCACTTCATCAATTAATGATGATGTTTTACTGCACAAAGACAGACTTGGGCAGCAGGCAAAGAAATGTGAGAGAAAGGTTTAAAAATCATACAGAAGGAAAAAAAGATGGAGGGTAAAAATAATTAAGGACAACATGAAGAAAAAGGAGGAAAAACAAAGAGGTGATGATCGCAGCAAGCATCTCTGCCATAAGTCAACACATCTGTCAACCCTCCTCCTCCTCCTCCCCTCTTCATCCCTCCACCCCCTCCCACCAGTCAGCCATCTGCCTCCTCAGACCCCCCCCCACCCGCCTCACAGCAAAAACGTGGCACGGCCCAGATCATGTCAGAGCGCAGAGGACTGAACCACTGAGGGCGTGGCAGGGTGGAGAGGGCTGGGGGGGGGGGGTGGTGGAGCGCCGCAGTGAACCAGGGAGAGCAGCAGCAGCAGCAGCAGCAGCAGCAGCAGCAGCAGCAGCATCCTTTAATCTCAGCCCGTCCTCAGCGTACGATGCTCTTTACAAAGTCTGCAGCAGATTTTTAGTTTCCTGATAACAAGGATTTACTTTGAGGTCCGGAGCTTCGGTTCCACTGGTCCCGGTAAGAAGCGATTCCTTTTGGGTCAGCTGGAGGTTTAAACTCTGTCTGGGTGCAATTGATGTTAATATTTCAAAGAAAACGGAGGATTTAACCAAAGCAAAGGGATGTCAGGTCTGCACCTGAACTTTCTGCTTTAGTAAAGGATGTGAATCAGATGAGTGATGGAAGGAAGGACTTTCAGTTTTATATTTCAGATCCGATCAGAACCTCTGTCTGTTTCTGAGGAGCTGCAGGAAGCTTCAAAGCATCTATTCAGCAGGGATTTAGTGCCATCAGCCTTATGCAACCACGCACCAAAGCAAACACTACTCTCACCTTACAATCCTTTTTAGGCTGCATGTGAACTCAATGATTGTTAAGTTGACCCAGGTGTTGTCTGTGGGGCAAACATTTAAAACCTCCAAAACTACGGAGCCTGAATCCTTCCCGGAAAACAGAACATCTTTCCTTCCAGACTGGATCCTTCAAGGTCCAAGACGGAAAGCTGCCAAGAAAAATTCCAACCCTTCTGTTGTTTTAAAACACTGCATCCAGTTGGATCTGAGCGTTTTGGAAGCAGGTTTTTCAGACATTTGTTGCGCTTCTGTTTCCTGTTTGTCACTTAGATGAATCTGCTAAAACTCTTCCCAGTTTATGTCCAAACTTACTCAAACAAAGTGTTTGTCCCTTTTAAACCTCATGGACTCTATAGAAAGTATAGTTTAGGTTTAAATGACACCAGATCCTCTCTGGGTTTGGTGCTGGAGTCGACTCTCAAACGGTTCTACTGGATCACAGATTAAAAAATCCAGATGGTTTCTCTCAACCACAGACCTGCTTCCTTCCTCATTAAAGAGGTTTCCTGCAGTAGATGTTTGGCTCTCAGTTTACCTGCATAGAATACTGGATTTCTCTGATTTTCTGCAAACACTGAACCAAAAGTCATGAGTTCATAGGGTTAGGGTCACCACTTGGCAAAGTGTTGCCTTCCTGACGGAACCACAGTCTGAACCCAGAGATCGCAAGTTCTGTTTAAAGCCGACTTTTGATCGCTGCATGTTTTACTGCTGGTTCAATAAGCGTAGCCATTCAGTAGGGATTTCTAAACAGCAGGCTGTGAAATGAAACGTGTTTAAGAACAGAGTCACTGACAGAGTTTGTAGCTTCAGTTGAAAACAACGACTGTGAACGCAGCTCTGCAGCGCATTGACCCGCCTGGACATTGAAACATGGAGCAGGAAGGCGGGAGGAAGTGAGTTTATTTATCCTGGAAATAATCGGCGGTTTTATTGTTGCCAACGACCAACTGAGGAGATTTAAAGGGAAACAAACTCGGAAGATTTCAGTCAGTTGATGATTCCATGAGGCCGCCTCCATAAACGACTTCTTATCTGTGATTCAAGAGTTGCTGCTGAACCAGGAGCCCTTTATTTATTTATTTTATTTTATTTTATTTATTACATGGGTTTAAGGCTCAATCGAAAAGTTCAATGAAGTTGATGAAAGCAATTGCATTTTAATTATGGCTGAATGATTTTGCCAAAAATCTAATTTGCAATAATTTTGAACCAGTATTAGAAATTTATGTTTATTATTCTTTTCTCTCGCCACCAGCATGTGATGTTTCACTCATTCAGTGCCTTGAAAGTCCTTCTAGACTTTATGGAAACTTTGTGTGAAAACGCTCTCGGTTCTGACTGCTAGTGGGTTCATCCATTCACTCACTCACTGATGGTGGTCAGCTGCACTAAAGCCACAGCTGCCCTGGGGCCCGCTGAGACCAGCTGCCATAAACCAGAGCCACCAGGGACACTGCAACACTGATAGCCAGGGCTTGAACCAACAACCCTTCGGTTGTAGTGCAAACTTCAGGCCCATTAGTAACGTTTTTCTACCATCTGATTGGTTGAATTCTATAATCAATTAGCTATTTTCAGAAACGCTTCATATTTTAAACATTAAATAGTATTTTTCACATTTATATTTCCTTTTTTAATATTATTTACATTTTAAATTAATGTTTTTACACATTCTCTTCACTTCTGTGTGTGTGTGGGGGGGTTCCTCCTCTGTGAGGAGCAAAAACTTTCTGCTATTTGTCTGCTGACGGATCTGTAAAAATTGGATCTGTAAAACACAATATGAAAATAACAAAATTAGTCAAACTCAATCTGAAAACAGAACAGTTCCTCTCAATGCCCTGTTTTAATGAAAACGTTTTAAAATGTTTCATTTCTGGGCAGATTTTTCATTTTTACAATTCAAATGTATAAAATGTTTTCACCACTTGCATCAATTAAAAAATTAAATTTCCTCCATATTTATCTGGGAGTGGACTGTTTTCAGACGTGGGCTCTCCAGTCATCATCTCGTCCGATTCTACTTGAAAACCTTGCGTGATTAATTCCAAACTATATTTGTTTAAATGCTTGTTTATTAGTAACTCAACAGATTAGATCTACTGGGCTGCAAATTCTAATAAAAAAATATGATGATTAAACATTAAAGAGACCAGACTAAGCAGCAGATCTTGAACTCACCCGTTGGATACAACTCCTGAAAATAAACTGATGCCTACGAACGAGGAGGAGTTGTTTTGACCGACTGCTGTGTTGATCTCTGGCTTATGATTGGTCCATCTGTGCGTTCTCCTTGGAGCTCCTCTGAGCTTCACACCGCTGAGGAATGGAGGCAGTGTAAATTAGAAGGGTCCAAGTTGGAAAACAGCTGCAATAAAAAAAGTCAACTACACCTTGGAAAGAAATGCAAACTAACTAAAACTGTTATATAAGTTTAGAAAACTAATGAAAACGTGCTAAAAATTTAAGAGAGAAGGTGATGAGTTTCCGTTTGCCTCTTTATCATAATACGTTTTTCTTTGATGCATCGCATTATGACAGCAGATGGCAGTTACAACAGTCATGTCATTTGTGTTGCTTCAGCAGTCTGTCCTTATCTTGGATTTTATTTCTGTTATCGTTGTTTGTTTAGTCTTTCCTCTGGCTTGTAAGTCGCATGGCATAAAAGATTAAAACTATAACTAAAACTAATAAAAACTAAACTGAAACAAAGTATTTAAAAAAACGTAATAATTACTAAAACCTAATTAAGATGAATATAGAATTGAAAATAGGAAGTAAACACTAAATATAAATAAAACCTAATAAAAATGTAGAAACAGTTTGAACCTTGGCTGCCAGCTGTAGGAGGCTAGAGGCAGCACCTCCTTCTGTCTCACTGTGAAGCAGTAAACCTCCTACAGTCTGCTGTTTTCCTCTGTCTCCTGCTCTATATAGAAACTCTATGCATTATTAATCTGCTCTAAATGACTGGGATGATTTGCTCTCTGTAGCTGCCTCGCCTTCACTGCTTCACAGACCGTTTCCACCCTCGCCACCAGCTACTTGTCCTGGTGAAGGTCTCCCAAAAGGAGATGTCCCATTTTCCTTTCCCAGAATGATAAACCTTTCACAATTCCGCTTTGATTTCTGTTTAGATGAACTAACATCTGCCTGAGGACAAAAATCAGGTCAAAATTCCTTGTCAGTACCAAACCGTTTAGATTGTAGGATGCTAAAAGGATTAAAACAGTGCAGTGTAGGTTACAGTCGCTGCACAGCATCTATTTCCATCTGAACAACAGAGTCTTAATATCTAATCTAATACCAACAAAAAAACAACCAAAGTACAGCTAAATATAACATGTAATACCCAAATAAATTATTCTTAAATCAATAAAACTCTAAGCTCCAACACCAAAAATACAACAAATAAAGAACATAGAAACAAACAAACAAGATATATTTACACAAACTACAACAGTAAATGGGTGCATAACAAATTTTGCCCTTGAACCCAAAAATAACAATGTGACAAACTGGTGTCCCTGAAAATATGCATAAACTACCTTTTTAACTTTGTTTATTACAGGCCGTTTTACTTCACTTAGGTGCAAATTATACGCCTTATTGTTTTAACGGCAGTATCGGATCGGTATCGGATCGTATCAGATCAGAATCGGATCAGCATCGGATTAGCATCAGTATCGGATCGATAGTATCGGATCGGTATCGGATCGGATTAGTTTGGGATTGGTATCAGTATTGGATCCGTAGTATTGGATCAATATCGGATCAGCATCGGATTAGCATCAGTATCGGATCGGTAGTATCGTATCGGTATCGGATCAGTATCGTATCGGTATCGTATCGGATTGGTATCAGTATCGGATCGGCATCGGATCGGATTAGTATCGGATCGGTATCAGTATTGGATCCGTAGTATCGGTATCGTATCGTATCGGGCTATTTGCTCAGCCCAGGTATCGATATCAGACTGGATCAAAATACAGATCGGCAAATTTCTATTACAGACATGGAAAAACTGAACAGAGTTGAAACTGGCTGACAGAATTGAATAAGGTTTTAGGCAGACTGGATGATGGCTAGAACCATGTTTCCCTGGTAGGAAACAGATTTTGGAGTGATCTGCGTATAGGCAATGAGGAGACAAGCCATCAGGGAATAGTGGAGAGACGGGTAGAAATAGAGGATGGTGGTGGGAGTGCAAGGTGCATCTTCTTACTCTTATTAGTTTTATGGTTTGGCTCTAAAACCATTACAAAAAAGGGAAGCATGGGATAACTTAAACAAGGAAACAGACTGCAGAAATAGTGACCCTCTCACAAGTGTCTGATTTGGATAGTGAAAAGAATTCAAGAGTGTCAGAGGATTGTGATCTGTAAAAACAGCTAAAGGCCCTGAACCCACATAGACCTCAAAATGTTGTAAAGACCAAATAAGAGCAAGGGTCTCTTTTTCGATTACTGAATAATTCAGCTGATGCCGAATAAATTTCTCAAAAGAAACTCTCAGGTCTTTCAATTGAAAACTCATCCATTTGTGAAAATACCACAACCTGACAAACTGGCTCCCCAATAGCAATGTCACCACATGTATCCACTTCCTTAACAACACCTCGTTTTCAACAAAGTAACCATGAGCACGGCCCTGCACCTCCTCGCCAGGTAATGCAGACTTAAACAAGTGCTGTATTGTGGGGTCAGATCTTTGCTCCTGCCCCCAATCATTCTGTGGAATAGACAAAGAAATATTAGAAAAACAAAGCGGAGACGTCTCTTTGTCTTCTCTGAAGTCTTCATCCTGATGTACATCACTGGATGCTTTCATTGCCTGTGTCACCGCACATGCTTGAAAAACTTCCGGGTGGGATTTTTCATTTTCATCCGGACCACTGCTGATCAAAGGCACTGAAACAACAACTGGAGACTCTGGTTGATCAGGCCAGAGTCTCCAGTTCCCCAGTATAACTGTGACACCAACCAGAGGCAGCGCAGGTCGAACACCCATCCTTACCGTCATCAACTCTGAATGAAGCATGAGCTTATGTACTGGAACGCAAAACACAGACATGCCCAAACCCAACACAGGTATAGATAATCCAGTGTCGGACTCATCTGAAAAGGACAAAACCGAAAACAGAATGAACGAATCGTATGCACCAGTATCTCTTAAGATGGTAACTGGCACCCTGATGTCACTCCCAACTAAAGAAACTGTCCTTCCATAAGGAATGGTTTCTAAGAACTCAGATCAGGTTTTTCAGCAGATGGCACTTCAATCATTGTGTTTGAAACATTTAAAGAAACTGATGCAGCAAGTGCTGCTGGTTTAACCTAAGTTCCGTTTTTATTCCTGGATTTCAGCAAAGCACAGTCTTTCTTCCAATGACCTTTTCTCTGACAATAATTACAAATTTTGTTCAGATCACGATTACTGCGGTCTGAAAAAGAACCAGAACGTGTTGAACCAGTTCAGAGCACTCAACCCAACTGTGTGTTCTCCACCAGTATTTGTATGTGTCAAAATCATCAGCTAACACTGCAGCTTCTGAAACAGTTTTTACCTTCTGTTCATTAATGTACATGGCAATGCGTTCAGAAACAGAGTTCTTAAATTGTTCCACAACCGTTTGATTACAGAGGGCACCAAGTGTTTAGTGCACCATCGATTAAAATTAATCTCCAAATCCCTTGCAAACTCTACATAAGTTTTGTCACCTTTTTTCCGGATCCTAAACTTCTGTCTGTATGCTTCAGGGACTAATTCGTATGCTTTCAGTATTGCAGCTTTAACCTTGGCATAATCCTGGCCATCATTTAAGCTCAACATGGAGAAAGCTTCTTGAGCACGACCAACCAAAACACACTGAAGCAAAACTGCAGTTTCCCATCTTATCTTTTCCAAAGCAAGAACCTTTTCCAAATCTGCTTCTCCAAAGCAAGTAGATGGCAGAGAGACAGAAGAAATGGGGCCAGAATAGTGAGAAAGAAGGGTGCATCTTAGCTGGATGTGATGTCATTCTGGAGAAACTGGCCAGCTGCCTCCACTTCCATTCAGCACCAAATAGAAACTCCAAGCGAAAGACGTTACAGCCCAGAGGAAAAGCCTTGGGCCGTAACATTAGCAGTGGAGTCGAGCAGACGGAGGTAAACAGCCAGCAAGCCTCCAAAATGTGGTTAAATAAGCAGAGTTCATGACTGTGTCCACATATACAGGTCCTTCACACATGGGTGAGTTAGTCAAGCATACTCTACAATCTACTTTCTCTCTTCTTACATAAACACATCATCTATCATATGAAACTAGAGACTTTCACCTTCCCAGTCATATATAGCGTGTCCTTGTAGCACCTTTGTTGAGGAAGTAATATCAGTGCGAGTCAAAGGTTAGAAAACGTCCAGTCCCTCGCCACTGCATACTGGGATATATAAAAACAAAATGTAATGATGACTAATGGCACATTTTGACAATAAACAGGATAGACATCACAAGAACAACTCCTACCATCAATATCAGCATTTCTATTTGAGCAGATTCCCTATTATGAGGTGACTGTAGATGACTGCAGAGTAATCAGAGTATTTCTGCAGGTAACAGGACTCCGTCTGGTGCTGGAAGTCAGAGGAGTAGAGAGT
>JAUZNJ010037762.1:0-11337 GCA_034780135.1 Jordanella pulchra | reverse complement strand
TGAAATATCCCTTTGTGGGCTGCAGCCCTGGTTTAACGAATAAGGCCTTGAAGTAGCTGGATTTTTCTGCTCACATTTACCTAAACACTGAAATCTAATCTGAGTTTAAAGTAGACAGACGTGCTGCTCCAGACATTTGTTTTTCATTTTCAAAGAAAACTTTCACTTCTGCTTCAGATCATCCAGATCTGAATCCTCTCTGATGTTCTCCTTTCTTTACATCAGACTGAAGGTTTTCTAAAAGATTTAGGTCTGGAGCTCGAGGCCATGAAATCAACAAACTGTTTATTTCTTTAAAACTTGGGCTTTATTCCAATAATGGGGAAGAACTGAACACGAGCCACTTCAGTTTTTTTTCACTGCTTTTTTTATTTTCTGCTCCTGGTATTTATATCTAGCTTCACAGAGCTTATTGGAAGACCCCTCCCCCCATCACATTTAGCAGTGGATACAATTTTTCCTCCACATAATGACCCATAAGAGTTTATAACCATAAAAAAAACGTAATCTTGGTCCCATCTGAACACAGTTCCAGTGAAAGTCGTTTGATGGTAGGGCAGACAGCAGCTGATCGTATACACAGAATCCTTGTAGTTCTTTTACAGAAAGCTAATGTCTAAAATAAAAAACACAAGTTACGTTGATTGTAAATTGTCAGAGTCACCGTTGTTTCCCTTAAAACACTTCAAATAATTTGATTTCTCATTAATGGTGCATTTTTTTGCACAACGGGAGTGGAGGAATGACAGATGAAACATTGCTACTAGGTTGGAACTAAAATCAAAATTTAATCCCGGATTTATTGGCACAGAAGAGCTGAAACTCTGGAAGGACGCCTACACGGTAAGATCTGCCTAGCAACAGGAAGAGCAGCTTTAAATCGAGGTGTTTATTGGTCGGCTGTCAGTTATGAGGACGGAGTCAGAGGTGAACAAAAAAAAAAAAGCTTGTTCTCTGAAGGGACATTAATGAAAACAATAGATTTTAGCTAAAAAGATAACATAAATAAATTAAAAACATTCATTCAAAACACATGAACTCAACATACAGAAGAAGAACCAAAATCAACTGCATAAAAAAACAAACTATACAACAAATGCTTCCCCAGAAACAGAAACTACACATTTGTAGCTGCAGGACGGAGTTAAAACAAAACAAAAACCCAACTAAACCCCGACTAACGTGAGTATCCTCAGTGTTTTAGTCCCCTCTGATTTCACGGTTAGGGGAATGGACTAAAAATCCAGTTAAGAACCGAGTTGATTTAAGTCCTTTTAGGAATTTAGATGAATCTAATTATTCACAGTGAGAAATACTAATAAACAATGCTTGGGTTGACCTGCATGGAGTTGTTTGCATTTAAGGTCTTTCTCCCATCAACAGTGTTCCCTTTAAGTTGAGAAACAGTCAATAAATTGGTTATTTTAAAAAAATATACTACAAGGTGCATCTTCTTAGCTTTCCTGAGGTTTTCAGTGCAAATTCAACCACAGAGCAGGAGGTACAACTGGCCGCTAGCTGCGCCCGTGGTCCCCTTCCCCCTGAGGTGGCGAGCTTTGTGAGCTCTGGCTTCAGCTCTGCGGGGTGGAGTAGAAAGAGTGGTGCTGGTGGCTCTGCTCTGCAGGGTTGGTGGCAAACAGAAGGGGAGCGGTCTCTGATCCGTAGCAGCTGCAAAGGCAAACGGAGAACTAAGAGTTAAACAGAGGAGTTCGCACAGTTGCTGGTCATTTGTTTGGTGTTTATTCATTTAAAGTTAACAACACATTCACAGAACAGATATATGTATTTGCAGATTTGTTTTCCATTATTTATTTAAATAAAGTACAGATCCTACAATGTAAACTGCCTTAAGGTGAGATATGTTGTTAATTGGTGTTATATACCGTAATACTCAGACTATAAGCTGCTAATTTTCCCCACGCTTTCAACCATGTGGTTTATACAAAGGTGCGGCTTTTCTGTGGTCATTTCCTCCCATAAGACCCATCAGAAACCCCCTAATGTCCATCGACACCCCCCCGGTGCTCTCTATGGCCCATCCAGTAGTGGCAGTAGTAGTTTCTTCCCCTCCCCTAATTCTTTTGGTATATTAATCTCAGTGTTCCTCAGCATCAGTTAGAGCTGAAGAAGCCTCTTGGATGAGAGGAGAATCGTCTTCTAGGAAACTTCCAGTCCGGTTGTCTAAACTGAACTTTCCAAGCCTATTCTTAAAAATAAACATTACTATGCCCAAAGTTTTCTTTATTTTTTCTATATTTTTCACTGCGTTTATAAAAAGAAAAATACTGAATGTTTAGTTTTGTTCTAAATAAATAATTAAGACAAGATACCATCTATTAAACTGAACAGATGTCCGGTATAGGGAGCAAATACTTTTTAGAGTTGTAAATTGCATTAAAACTGAAATAGAACTTGAAACCTATCATCTAAATCTAAAAGCTTATGAAGCTAATAAAGGGGGACGGATGGGGAATGTCTTGGATCTCTGATGTTGTTTCCAAGCCGTCCCTGTATTCATCCTATCTGTGTTTTTCTATAAACAAACTGAACAGCTTCTTCTCAAAGTCTTGAGTTTTCCTGTTTTGTTGCTGCTGTTTTGTGATATTGATACCAAAACAAAAAAAATAACTACTCAAGTAAAGTACAGATACCAAAAAGCTACTTAAGTACAGTAACTATTTACACTTAGTTACTTGACACCTCTGCATATTCACACAAACACTAAACACACAATTCTAGTTTCTTTTGTCCGAGTCAAGCCTCAAGTCTTTCACCCAAATATTGAATTGAGTCTCAAACAAACTGGAATCAATGCTCACTGCTAACCATGCATGGCTGCAGCTTTGGATGGTTTTCTCCTCCTTGCTATGAGCTCTACTAATAACATTAGTAAAACTGTTTCTGGATCCACATTTGAAAACCTCTGTTCTCAACTGTAAAGACTTAAAATATTCAAGTTCAAAATATAAACTGCAACATAACGAACATCTATTGGAGAAATACATGAATGGAACAGGAAGTGCTTTTATTTGGCTAATTCTGGTGGGAAAGGAATACCACCAACTACAGCTACCATGAGTACATAGCTTGAACCCCTAACATCCAATAATAATCCAGTGGCTGATGACCAAGATTATCAGCCATTAATCTCAGTGAAGTTCTCTGTGTTTGTGTTGGTTCTACCTTTGGTTCTGCTCTGGGCTGCGAGCCCAGGGAGCCGGGATTTCATCATCGCTGCCTTCAGGGTCATCAAAGAAATATGGACGAGGTAGAACCCTGCTGTTGATGTCTAAGCTGCTGGTCTGTGGAGGACAGACGTCCGACGAAGAAAAGAGAACGGAAAAGGAAAATGTGAGACCTGTTCCTGAAGAACAGAGCTGCAGTTTAACATTAATAAATGCTAAGCAGCAGAGAGACTGTGACCTCACCTCCTGAGCAGGCCGACGAACTCTGAAGAAGAGGATGAGGAGGCTGGTTGGGAGCAGTTCCCAGATGAAGAGGATGACGCCAAAGGCCAGGTAGCCTCTGTCGCCAAGTTCGCTTTGCAAATCCGCCTAAAACTCAAAACCCATCATCAACACAACCGATGTCCAACATGATCAGGACTGTGAAAAGGATCCATCCAGTGGATCTGACCGCCAGCCTGGCTGGACACTCACCTGGTCAGAGACGTTGTACCAGTCATAGTCAAAGGATTCCACCTTGTAGCTCTGAGACAGGAAGAGGACTGTCAGGTTGTAGCAGGCGCGGCTAAAGAACAGGAAGATCACCGCGGCTCCCAGAGCGGCTGTGCGGCACACTGTGGTCCCCTGGTGGAAGAAAACGCATCGCTAACTTGTTTCTACAACAACCCACATCTCATAGACAAACACTGAAGGGTTCAAGAACCATTATGACAATAACTGGTTCTAATCAAACACTGGCTTAATTGGGCTAAATGAAGTAGAAATACTGGGAATAAAAACTTCAGTGTTCTTCCCTTTCGGTTTTTTTGCCTCATTCTGTAAAGATTATGCAGCCCAGGTATAGAAGTGTTGGCAGTTGGTTTTCAGCCATATTATCTTCCCAGTTTTCTGTTAATAACTGTTTACATTCAACCTTCTGCCATTGCTGACACTGCATGGGATATTATCACTTCCATCGTTGCTAAGCTACATACACAACACCCAGATGCATTTGTGGCAATAACTGCTGATTTCATTCATCTCTCACTCTCTGCTACACTGCCAAAGTTCCAACGGTTTGTCAGCTGCTGTACCAGAGAAAACAAGACAGGACTTGTTTTAATGCAAATGTCAATCACTCTAAATCTCTGAAGTAAGACCTCCTCTTGGGAATCAGATCACAATCTTGTTTTTCTCCGCTCAGAGTATAAGCCACTTTATAAGAGACAACCTGCATTAAAAGGAAGTGCAAGAAAATTGTCAAATGTAGCTGAAGAATCCCTGCAAGGTTGTTTTGAAGCTACAGATTGGGATGCACTGTGTCAGACTGGAGATACAACTGTGAAGCCGTCTACAAGAAGGGACGGAGCAGACTGGACTTCCTAAGGAAGTTTCGGTCCTCCGGTGTTTGCAAAAGATGCTGCATATTTTCTATAAGTCTGTTGTGGAGAGTGTGATCTCTTCCTCCATCATCTGCTGGAGTAACAACATCAGAGCAAATGACTTAAAAAAGCTCGACATGTTAATAAAGAAGACCGGATCTATTCCAGGAACTCCTCTGGAACGAGATTTTTTTCAAAAAGGAGAATTATTCATAAAGTGAAGAAGATTATGAAGAACAGAGGGCATCCTTTTCATCAGAGTGTTAAACAACAACAGAGTGTCTTCAGTCAGAAGCTTCTACAAATTTGGTGCAAGACAGACCTCTACAGCAGATCCTTCCTGCCTACAGCATCAACACCTTTAACAACTGGTTAAGAAAATAAACAAAAATATATGAGTTAAAAGAACATTTAATTTCCATTTGGGATGAATTAAGGACTTTTGGATTGAATTTGGATTGAATTAAAGTCTTTCCTGTCTATATAGAGATTTTAGATGCAGGCTGAAATATTTTGATATTCGTTTCTTTAGCTGAAGAGGATTAGGGTCATTAAGAAAGAAAAAAAAGCTACTCAATAAAAAAGGGACGTTAAATTCTGACTTTAATCTCAAATTCTGACTTTGAGAATAAAATTTGAATCCTGAGTTTAAAGTCAGAAATCTGGGATTTTTTTTTCCTTTTTTTATGGCCCTAATCCTCTTCCGTAGATATCTGCCTGATTTCAGATACAGGAATCATTTTTCCTCGATGTTCTGATGGGAGGCTCTGGTGAGGACTAGAGATGCTGTGGATCGGGATGGTCTTCAACCACGCCGAACTGTCGCTTTACATCGAGGTGTTGCAGGATGCTTGGGCTCCATTATGTAGACAAACTGACACCATCTGGCTTTATGGTAGTTCAGCAGATCTGTCAGCAGATGGCGCCACATCCTTTTATGTCGGCTCATTGCCTCAGTGCTGGAATTCTATTCAGGCCCAAAAAGGACTAAGCATCATCAGAACAGACGGTTGGATTTATAACCTTATATTATCAGGATCACCACCCCGTGTTTCCGTACCTTGCTCATCAGGTAGGGACTGAAGGAGCGTGAGTGGCGGGTCAGCAGCAGCAGTATGCTGGCCAGCAGCACCGCTTCCAGGATGAAAAGCAGGTCGTTGACAATAACTCGGACCAAGACCAGCTTCCAGGTTCGCTTCCCCTTCTCTCCGCTGCTGCCCCGCTCTCCCAGAGCGGCAGACGTCACGTTGATGCAGAGGAAGATGAAGCTCATGGCCCCGTAGGCAAAGCGCGCCACCCATCTGAAACACCACACACAGGTTAACCTGCTGCAGCGATTCATCTAAATATGACTGTGCAGGTGAGGCTTACAGTTTCCTGTCTGTGGCTGAGCTGTAATTATCCCTTATCTTCAGCAGAACCTGAGATATAACAGAAACATTCAGGATAAAGCAGAAAACTGGAGGCAAGCCAAGTATTTTATCTTCCAATGTTATAACAGGTCCTCCGCCTCACCTGAGTGAAGTAAAGGTTAATGAGGCTGAAGGTGAAGAACTGCAGACAAACAGGGAAGCAGTAGAGCAGCCAGAAGGCTGCAGCAGGGAGGTGGTTGGCCTCCACCGTGTTACGGAAATAAAAGGAGAACAGCGTGGTGCGCAGGCCTGCCCAGAGGAGGCAGAGGAACAGAAAGATGCTCTGGTAGCTCCATCTCTTGTGTTTGTAGATGAAGAGCAGCCACAGCTGCGTGTACACCACCAGGAAAAGGGCCCCGTACAGTGTGGTGTAGAGGGCGGTGAAACCCAGCTGGACGGACGGAGCCACGGCTGGGTGGAGGGTAGTCGGTGAGGAGCTGGGAGAAGGGGAAGCGGTGACTGGAGCCTCCATTGGAGCAGCGGTGGGATCAGTGAGGGGCAGCCATGGTCACGCAGAAGCTCTGGACGGTTTACGGAGAAGATCTATGGTGGAGGGAGCACATTCACAGACGGTCAGCAGGTACACAGACAAGGGGAAGGAAGATTTCTAAAGACTTTTCCTTTGGCAGAATGTATTTGTCAAAATAACATTTTCTACGTTTGACTTAACATGGTCCCGTTCAGTGGGAGCAGGTTAAAGGTCATCAAAACTCTACAAACACTCAATGTTTTCCACATTAATGTTTTGCAAAAGTATTTATACTTTCTGCACATTTTCGCCTTTTGCTACATTAATCATAATGTCATCATGTAATCATTAATTATAAATCAACTGGTGCATCCTTTTACAGCGCAGGTCTTCGAAAGTTTGGCTCATTCTTCTTAGCAATAGAGTGTCTGTGGACAAACCACTGATTCTCCAATAGATCTGATAAAAATCATCATCAGGATTCCCAAACCTTGGATCACATCAAATTCAAGAACTTTCCCTAAATTCATGGACCATTGGTGCCGCCATTACCTCCTGTTACCACTAAAGTGTCATCAATAAGTGATTTTACTACAATACAAATTTAATAACAAAATTTTAAACATTCATATCTACAATACAATTAGTATGATGAAGCTTTGTGTGGGCCTCGAAGCTCCTCTGCAGTATTGCAGTTGAGACCACCTAACCCGAGACCAAGACATTTAGAATGAGAAACACGGTCAAAAGTTCCTCTCAAATAAAAAAAAAATAAAAAAAATCGACATTACCATAAACACTACAATAAATTAATAACACTGACAACAAAATAAATACAACTTTCTCTATTTAATACTCACTACCACAGTCTTCACTTCACCTTTTTAATTCAATATTTGATTAAATCGTGCCTGAAAATCTCTCTTTTGTAATAACTGTTTGGCTAATCATTAAAGGCAGCAATAGATCACCTGACAAGCCAAGAGGATTCGAACTGACTTTTTAATTCTGTCTTCAGCAGAAGGCCATAAAATAAAAATATTTAATCAAAAAATACCAATAATTCTAACAACCAATAATTATATGCAGGCATCTCCAATGAAAATGAAACGCTATTGTTTTACAAATTGAAATATTCTCCATTTCTAATCAACTGAATTTGTGACACTTTTGTATTTCCATACAGGCTGTAGTGCTTAGCTGTTTATGTGACCTGTTTACATTTGAGCTCAAAATGGTCTGAACGTTTTTAGCAGTTGAGGTTCTACAGCAGTATATCATTTTTATTAACAACCTAATCCTGCAGGTGCAGCGGTGGAGGGGCCTGCTAGTCACGGCAGTCTAAAGCAGGGTTCCTTAAGGTCCAGTCTCTTTATCTTTTGGATGGATCTCTGCTTCAACACGCCAGTGTCAACTAGTCTGGTCATTAACAGGACCCTGGGGAACCGGACTGCAGCCATTTGATCCTTGTGTGGAAGCAGAGACCAAAGAGATCTAGAAGGTGCAGGACACCACATCTTGAGGACCAGATTTTAAGAAGCCTCTTAAACACCTAATGGCCCAATCCAACAGTAATTATAACTGCATCTAGCAAAGATACACAACAGATCCCTGGAAGAACTTGTTAGTTTGCACATAAGAGCAAAGACACAGAGAGCGGGTAGTCTGCAGGTGAAAGCAAACCAAAGGTAAGCTGTACCTGCAGCTTGAGGTGTATTTCTCAGGTGAGGGCTACAACACAGACTCTTTATCATGGGGATGCAGCAACTCTCTGACTCTAAGCAGAGAGGAAGATTCACAGGTTTCATATTATCCCGTCTCTACCTGTAGCATGCGGAGCAGGTTAATAAACTAAAGAAATTGCTCAGCATGAATCAGGAATAGGGAAGGGAGGAGAGGTTATAGAGGAATTCCTCCTTCTGAGTTTTCCAGCCTTCACTTAATTTCTGTCTGCTTGTATGGTCGGAAAATCTGCCAGAGAGACACTGGAGTCGGGGATATGATCCTGCAGCAATGTTTCAGTAAAACACACATGATACTGTGTGGCCGATATTCTGACTGGGTTGTTGCTAGGACTTGGACCTCTTCTATCTTGTTTCCTAAAGATCTCCCATTGCTTTTAATGACTGACGGAGGACATGGCTTGAATTTCTTCCTCCTCCTTCTCCTTGCTCCTGCTCTGCATCCTGAGACCTTCTTTTTGAACTCAAATAGGGCCTGCAGAAGCAGTTGAAATATTATTACAGCTTTTGAGATGTTAATGAGCTGCACCCAGATTGCTATGGTAGCTATTGTTACGCATCATAACAAATGTCTAAAAATAAAAAAATATTGGCAAAAAATTAGCTGCACAGCCTCCGTCAGAGTTAGAAAACACAAGAAAAACATTTTATCAAAAACGGAGAAATTCTAGAATGCCTGTTTCCGGACCTTGAACTTAGTTTTTCACCTTCAAAAACTTTGAAGAATTTCAAGGACCCTTGGGAACAGTGAAGGATAATAATAAAAATAACATATTTTAGTTATAAAGCTCTCTTGACAAAAAATACATACATAAAAAGGTGGATGTAAGGTCTGCATTTTGACTAGGCCCATTAAAAACATTATTATGCTTCAATTTAAACTATTCCATTGTCCTGCATGGTCGGGAACTTTATCTCCAGTTTCAAGTCTTCAGTGGCATCCAAAAGGATTGCCATGATTAATGATGATGATTCAGCATCATTCATTCTTTAATCAAACCAGATCAGCTTTGCTGTACTTTGCTGAAGGAAAGTATTTAATCAGCATAATGCTGCCAAAGCCCATTACAGTGAAGATGTGCATCTCTACAGCCCCTCGGCAAAGGCCAAGCGATTCATAGTTGGTCCTATCTGAACCACAGCACCTTCCTACTGTGTCCTGGAACACATCTTAAATCAGGCAGAGTCCTTCTCACTTTATTTCAACGATAGCTTCCTTGTAGAACTGACTCCTTAAAGGCCAGAGTACCGGGGGCCAGAATGAATCTCCTACCTGGAGCTCTGCAGTCTCTCCATGCCTACTATAGCAGACTGGGCTGCTCCTCTTTGGGTGGTCTGTCAGCAAAGGTGGTTTGAAGCTGCCAAACTAGGTCTTTCAGCATAAAATAAGCAGATTCTCCCTTTTTATACACAAGACCTATCTGCTGTGTTCCTCTCCAACAAAACACCATTTATACTGAGATTGAAGCATGCAGATAATCCTTATTTACAAACTGGACAACTATCTGCACAGGATCAGTAGGGTAACATCTTATATTTTTATTTGTAAAAGATTTTCTAAAACATCTTCTATTCCTTACGCTTCACAAATATCCCCCCACCTGACCGTCACATCAAATCTCAATAAACTACGCAAACGTTTGTGGCTGAAATGGGACAAAGTTTTTAAAACTGATGCAAGGCAGCTTATCATCTGACCAATATGGGGAGTCTAGTTGGAATTTGACCTGAAAGGAAATGCAGAGAAGGGTCACACAGCCAAAACAAATCAGTTGCCTTCTTCTGTTAACAGCTAGGAAAGAAGGAAAAGGGAACAAAACAACCCTGCTGATATGCAAGCCTCCAGTATACAACCTACATGACATGGAGCAAAGAAGATCAGATAGTATATGAGGCCCAGAAGAGGAACTCTGAAACTTTCTTTGATAAAAACAACACAGTAGAAAATACAGACCCGTCTGAGCTTGGGATGAGCTGTAAACAACAACACATCATAGCTGACTGCTGAAGAAGAGCTCAGTCAGACTCTTTGAACAGCAAAATCTAAGAATGTTGTTGGAAACCCTCCGTTTGAAAACATTGTGAAACCAAAGGAATGAGGAGCATTAAGCAAGTCAGCGACTTTAGAACTGAACTGAAACCCTATTTGTTCCCTTGTTTACACACTGTCTGCTTCCCATACACATTTAAATGGTTGTTATTTTCCAGTAGGTGTAATTCTACAGGCATAAAATAACATTTCCTTAATAACATTAAAGTTAATTAGCATTATAATCATTGGGTTCACTGTATGACTAAATATAATGAGTTGACTCACTGTTTACTCTCACTAATCGAACAACAACATCAATGTAGCAGATGACAAGATGTTTCTTTCAGTTTCAACAAACTGGATTATATAACAGTTTATAGATTTCTGTTTGGCGATATTATCGCTAAATTCATAACAGCTAGATTTATAACATAATATTAGTCAGAATCCCCTCAGTTTATTTCTTTTAGCTTAGAGACCCGTGTGATCCTATAGGACAGTCTACTGTGGGCTTTGGAACATAAACAACAGACTGTTCAACGTAACAAAGCTCGGCTGGATTTTATTTAATAAGCTACATATACATACTTTACGTCTTCTTGCTTCCGAATATTAATCATGCATCGCTAATTCTCTTAGAATAATACAGATTTCAGCTGTTGGTCCTCATTTAACGACAATTACAGACCTTTTTCACCTCAGGTGAACATGGAGCTGAAGGATGAGCTGCTGACGACGGTAATCTCTTGTTTCCGTGTGTAACGTCTGAGGGGGCGGAAACTCTGAGACACAGACGGGGCGCGGTCGCCATATTGTGAGTGGCACCTTCATATCAAATGGATGGATGAACTTTCTAAGCAGGAGTGCAAATGAACTATAGATCTGTAATTCAAAGACAGACAACTATTCAACCCGTATGCTACTACCATACTTAAACCTCTGCCTGAAAATAAAACAAACCACTAAAATTGATTTACCTTATTTCTAATAACTGAGCTGTATAGTAAATGTATCCTCTATTCAGCTGCATTCTGTTTACAGATGTGACAGTGTAGGGTCCTGTCATATACCTCCAACTGATCATGCGCCTTGGCTACTTGGCCAAGGGGATATCCCTTTGGCTGACTGGTCAGCGC
>JAUZNJ010037761.1:0-11338 GCA_034780135.1 Jordanella pulchra | reverse complement strand
GAACCCGAACTAAAATCCCCTGAGTGGATCTCCTGGCTAACCGAACTCTCAACCTACAGAACTCTGTGAATCCCGCTCTGGACTCGAACCGGAACCAGAACCTGATCTCTCTGTGTTTATTTCAAATAAACTTAACTTTTTCCCTGTGTCTGAGTGGTGTTCTGCATGTGGGTTAGATCTCTGAAACCCACCATGACAGAAGTAGTGAATGATTACTCATTGTTGAGTCGATTTTTGATGTTTTCCCGAACTTCAAAAGTATTTAAATACTCCCTCTATGTTTTTTTTGTTTTTTTTATTAAGAATTCTTTTTGTTTCTTAATTTTGCTTTTCATAGTTCAACATAGACCCTGGGAATCACCCAGTAATGTATTAGTGTAACTTCCCCCCCAACACACATACCAACATTTAATTTTATCGTGGATGTACATCAACATCCACCCATCTTCCATCTCTCCATCTCCTCCAAGTTATTCCTTCAGGGTCACACTGGGGCTGGTGCCTGTCTCCGGCAGACCATGTGCAAAATGCGGGGTATACCCTGTACAGATCCTCAGTCTGTCGCAGTGCAACACAGAAACACACAAAGACATTCATCCATGCACACACACACTCACACATAAGGTCAATTTAGAGATTCCAATTAACCTAACACTCATGTTTTTTGACTGTGGGAGGAAGCCAGAGTACCCAGAGAGAACCCACTTATTCATGGGGAGAACATGCAAACTCCATGCAGAAAGATCCTGGGCCAAGAATCAAACTCAAAACCTTCCTGCTGCCAGGCAACAGTGCTACCCACTGTCCCACCGTGCAGCCCATACGTCAACATTTTGGAACTATATTACAAATGAATAAAAGTTAAAAGGATGCAAAATGTTATGAATTTTATCTACATGGCTCATGGCAAGATATACGTCGTTATGAAAACATCACAGATTAGAGTATATCTAAACATCTCCCACACAGATGAGCAGAATAAAATGCACAATCACACTAAAGTGGACTCCACATTTCAGAGCAATATGTCCTCCACTAGACTGGGTATCAAGGACGGCTAAACAATCACTTTGGACAGACAGAAGTCAAGTCTGTTTTTTTTTTCCTCCGGGTGCATGAGTCACTGGAATCAAAAAGACATTCAAGCCTTTGGCAGTCTTGCATTACGCAGTCCAGTAAAACATACTGTTCTTTTTTGGTGTCAAGGGCGATTTAAAGGCCTGCAGCTATTCCAGCTCATGTTTTAATGAAGGAGAACAGGGTCAGCTCGCTGCTTGAACACTGAAACCTCGCTTGGGTTTTACTGAGCAGCTGTAATGTCACTTGCATGGTCATTGCATACTGGCATCTGTTGCTGAATTTTAACTGAAGTCATTTTCAGAAAATGACAATTCCATTGCAACTGTGTCTGTGTGCCATTTAAGTGCATCACAAGCACAGTGATGCTCAGTGTGCCGCCCGCTCTACAAGAACCCTTCATCTGGCTGTACTAGATTTTCCAGAAAAAAGCAGCATAAAATGCACTGGTTATTCATCAGAAAAGGGTCTGAGCTGAGTAGTCCTCCCTGTCTTGTTCCTTATTGGGTTAGGTGGGCGCCAGTAATTAGAGACTAAGGCCTATTAGTTTGGTCCAGGTCTCCAAGGAGACAGCTGCAATCCATCTCCACTTCCTATGCAGCAGCTTGAACCTGTCTACTTCAATAAATACCATAAATGTTTTTTATTAAATACATTAATGCTTTCAAATATTTACCTAAGGAGTCACTGCAGTGGGATGGGTTATGTCCCTCATAGAGGGATTGGAAGGGTAAAAGGCAGCAGATGCTGTGTTATTGATTAAAATAAGGCCAAATTGTAAGTATTGATAGTAGATGGACATCCCACAAAGATTTTAGATTCTCACAGTATTTCCACAAAAGTGAAAACAATAATAAGTAACTTAATGCCATTGCTTCTATTCAAAACACATACAGCTGATGGTGTTTTTCTGCCTGCAAAAAAAAGGCGATTTTATCAGAGGATTGTATGCCATTTTTGCAGTTCTGCAATAAGTCTGTGCTATGCTATGAGACCCTGAAGTGGAGGGCTAGGGAATCATAATTCTGTCTAAAGTGGACATGGCGAGGCAAGGTAAGTTTATTTGTATAGCACAATCCAATACAAAGACATTTCAAAGTGCTTTAAGTTAATTGGACACTAAATAGAAGTAAAATAAAAGCTGAATAAAAGCAAGTAGGCGTGAGAGCATGAAAAAAGTACTCAGAGAGAGCAAATCTCCACCAAGCAGCAAATTCTACCCCAAAGGTGTGTGTTCCGATTTCAATTTTATATTCTGGTATTTGCAGCACTTCCAGCTGGTAGTGGGAAATCTCCGACAGTCTGTCTGCTTCAAAGAGCTTTAACTGGGGATTCCCAGCACTGCCGCCTGCCAGTATGCTGGAGGTCTGCTGCTCCGAACAAGAACTGCCTACTTTAGCTGGATATTAATCCTGATGAACTGACTGCATGGTTGACGTTTTGAGGTGGACTTTTTCACTTATAAATATGTTAAAACTATGTTTCCCAATTTATCAAAGTAAATATAGCCAAACTGCTCTCTGGCTTTCAACGACCTAACAGAGCAGATCCGATACTGAGGCTGTCAATAGCCACTGCTGCCATCATGTGGTTTAGTGGGGAGATGCTTGTTGTGCCAGATATCCCTATCTCACAATCCTTAAAAAAATTCATGTATCCAGCTTATGATTTGGATCACTACCAAAATTCAATGGATTGTTTTTTGAACTGAGGTAAAAATGTCCCTAAAATCCATTTTCTAACTTTTCAAGTTATCCTTCAAATAGACGGACAGACAGACAAACAAACAAACAAACAAACTGACACACACAGTAAAAACAAAACCTCCTTGATGGAGGTAATAAACTTCTGAGTTCCTCTAGATCCTGCTTGGACATTAGTCTTTTAATCCTGGAAATATTCTTCAGGCAATACAAAGGCTGACTTACTAACTGCTTTTATGTGCCTCTGAAGGTTCAGCACTGAGTCCATCATGACACCAAGATTTGGGCAATAATCAGTGGTTTCTAGCAGTAGTAGCTGAAGCTGTGAGCTAACTCGGGATCTCTCATCCTTTGGATCAAAGATTACTACCCCAGTTTTGTTTTTATTTAGTTGGCGAAAATTATAGTGCATCAACATATTGATTATTTATTATATGCATAATAAATATTAAATGCATAATAAATACTAATATGAGCAGTTGTATTCAAAACTGCTCTACACATACATCTGGAATGTTTTAGGCGTGCAGATTCAATACCAAGAAGACCCTCCAATATGTGGCAACCATAGATTAGCTATATTGAACTACATGCAGTTAGCAGAGAAATGTTGATTACACGTCCTCAAAAAAAATGTTTGAAAGTCAAAAGGAACATAATTTGGCTTGCAAACCTTGTGGATGCTTGAAGCATAAGCCAAGCTTTACCAGTGTGAATTCCTTGCTTCAGGTCACTGAACTAGTAAACAGCTGGCGGTTGGATGACTTGCTATGGAGGCGAGTCTGAATTCATTTTTTTTTTTATACATGAGCATGAGTATGATGATAGCAGCAACGATACATACTAGCATGTATCGTTTGAACCAATAGGAAACTTTTACTTCAGTAGCCACCATTTAACAACACAAGGGCTGCACTTAGATGGTTGCAAGACATTTATTGCAAAACTAAACTATCATTAAAGTAGCATCTAAAAGACACCATTTTTATATTTTATTTGCCAAAAATACATTTTTTGTGTGTTGAATTACACTTTGATATACTAATGTAGCTTTAAGCTCCTTTAGTTTCCACGTTAAAGAAATCCATGTTTTTACTCTAACGAAAAAGGGGAGACATCTCTGTTTCAGCAAACTGACAAAGAAAAGAAAGAAATGTGCAGAAACCAGTAGGGGAGGGGCAGCACTTTGTTAATGCAGGTATCATTCAGCTGGAGAAATACTCTAGCGATTCTGTGTGATGTTTTCAACAGTACTTCTAGCTGTAGGAATGACATGAGGGAACATTTTAACAGATTTGAACATTTCTCAAACCTTGGCATACCTTGATAGCAGAAATGTGCCTTGTTTACATAAACTCTTTACCTTTTCCCTTTGTGCTTTTTATAACTTTAAACAGGCTTCAAACAGAAAACCTTTGCAGCTTACTATCTGATCATAATGCATGAAATACCTCTCCTCCTTCACTGATTTGCAGCATTCTAATTGCACCAACAAAGAGCCAAGCTGTCTTTGTTTATTTATGATTCAGAACCGTTTTGTTTTGGTTGAACCATCTCAGGATTGCACTAAAACAAACCCCTATGCATTATCTTCTGGGTCCAAAAATTCTGTGGAGCAGAATTCTAATGGTTTTCATGCCTTGTTCCTGCTCTGATTGCACACGGAGACAGATGATTGATGAGGTTTACAAACCAGGCAGCCAAAATCACTCAGCGCAGATGTAATTTATTCAGAGTAAACTAGGGTTTTCTAATAAAAATATTTGGAGGGAAAGATGACATCTTGATATGTACAACATAATAACTTCTCATAAAGTGTAGCTTAGAAGATTTCATTACAAAGATATAGATTTTTGAGTGTGTTTTCTTTGCTCTTTCCATAAATCTCACGCCATCTTTGAGGAACAGCGCCAGTATATGAAGGTAAGTTGTACATCTCCCACTACGAAAGTCTAACTAATGTGGAACGTGTTAGGTTGGATGCTATCTACTGTCTGCATGCTCTCTGCAGAGCTAGACGGCATATCAGACATCAAAGACAAGTGTTATGGAAGGCAGCTCTGTAAGCTGAGCTCAGGACTGTGTGACATGTTAAAAAGTGCGGCATGCAGCTTCAAACAGGTGAACAACTGCAGCCTGAAACAGGTATCGATTGGAGATGGAAGACAAGCCAGGGTGTTACAGAAAGCTTTTTGTTTGATTTGAGCCAAGGAGACCTCAGGGTCGGCTTCACAGACTCTCTCTTCACCTTTATCGTTTTTACCCTACTGAGTGCTTCCGTCCATCTGTGTCTCTTTTCCTGCTCTACAGGCCCCTCTGATCAGTCCCCATTGGCCTTTTGCTGTAACCCCCCGGCATCTTTCTAACTTCATGAGCTCAGCCATTATTTGTTTTCGCTCCTCTTAAAAGCTAATCTCGCCGACTCTCTTCCTCCCTCTCCTGCTCTCTTGTCATGACATTGGCCTGTGACTTGTGGGAAACTTCTGCGGGGCCCCCTGCTTTCAGACAGGAGACTGATATACTGAGAGTGCTGGGTGATGGGCCTATTTTGGGAACTTGTAAATATGAGAACTTCCTTTCTTAACGTGTATCTGATATCTGAGAGGGTTATCTACAACATATGCAGTAGCTGCAAAAACAAAAGGGTGCAGTGAATTCTAGTACGGCTTCGTTTTTTCACCCAGTTTGGGTTCATGATGGGCCTGGGTAGATTTAATACAACAGGATTAGTTTCTAGTTGGATCCAACATTTTTCTTTTATTCCACCCAAATCTGCTGGAGTAATTTAAGAAATGTGAAACTTTGAGATTTCCAATGTGAAGATGGAAATAATAAAATCAGAAACCCAATTACTGAGTAGGCAGCATTTGAAAAAATATGAACCTTAGGGTTCAGTTTAGTTTCATTTTACCTCATAAACAAATTAAGAGAACACATAAAGACTACAAGTTAAAGAATACTTTTATTTACAACCAAATTAATCTGATTAAACTCATCTACGACCATGGGCCCCTCATAAGTATTTAGGTTTCAAAACTTTTTTTTATTTCCAAGATGCCAGAGTTACTTGTATTTTCTCCAAATGTACAATAAAAAGTAGCACTATCTTTATATTTATATTTTTTAGGTTGTACTCAGGTAGGCGTAGGACTGCTTCATGGTATTTTACTTAAGTAAAACTAAAAAGTGTGGAGGAACAGGAGAGTCCTCCAAATAGGATTTAAAAATGTATTTTCAGATCCCATTTGCAAATGGATTTTTGAAAACCACAATTCATAAATCTGATTATCAATTTCTTTCTTAATCACACATTTACAACGGTGGTTCCTTTTTCATCCTGCATTTTTTTTCCTTTACCCTCTCCATTTACCTTTCCCATGACCCGTCTGGTCCCCAAGCACACTGAAAAACAATTAAAAAGTTAACCAGCTGCCTCATAGGTTATATCATGAACCAAGTGTGGCAGTTTAACCAATAGCGACATTTTCAAAGTGCAGTATTTGATATTTGATTAATTATTGATAATGATTAACAATTCAATTTAAAATGTACATCTAGTAAACAGATTTCAAATTGGATTTCCAATCATATGATATAAATGTTTGTTTTTTTTTATTTTGAGTGACTCCTCTGGTTCTCCATGTAAAAAATAGCCATCTAGTAAGTTACTCAAGTGAAAAGATATTTTGTATTCAAGTACTGAGTAACTAATCTCGCTGCTGCTTATAATCATGACATCTGATGATGTTAAATAATAAAACGATGAAGGATTCAATGTTATAAAATGTTGCAAAGTTTAATGTAAAATGTGATGTTTCAAAGACAGAACATACAAAAAGAAAACACAAGTATTACACAGTAATTACACAATAATAACATCAGCTAAAAGAAATGCTTCTCCAAATTGGTTTTATTCTATAATATATCAGTTAAAAAACTTACAAAATAGATATTTACTTATTTAATGCATATAGTGTATAAAAAGGTAAGTTACTTCCAGAAACAACATACAATACTGATCTTTTTATTTTCTCTTGACGTCTAAATGACACCAAAGAATCAGCAGATGGAAACCAACATTAAACCCATGGCGCTTGAGAGCAAAACAGAAGTCTCACCTAAACAAACTACAGGTGTTTACCCTTCTGTTGCCTCTTGATTTGTTTCACTGAGAAGATAATGATGGTTTTCATTTTACTCAAGCAGGCAGAGTGGTACTTTATCATATTTTCACTCAAGTAGAAGTACGGTACACTGTACTACTACTTTTCTGTTTGAAAAAGTTATTCATGTAAATGTAACCATCTTACCCTCCCATGCAAACAACTGTTTACTCACTGATGGAGACTTATGGAGGTAAAAGCACTCATATGGAATTAGATATAAAGCATTTTCTAGCCAGAACAGATCATCCATATGAAACCATCTAAAATGTCATCAGATGAGTTTCTGCAAACATCACTTCCTCCCTGCTCTATCCTGTGTGTGACCTCACAGCACAGAAAGAAGTGTCAAACTTCCCTAACCCGACCCAAACATAGATTTGCACACTCATCTCCTCTGAGAGATTTTTAATGAACCGTCCAGCCTTCAAATGTCAGATTAGCAAGAAAAAAAAGAAAGAAAGAAAATGACACCTGTTTGAGGGAAACGAGACTTGACAGGTAAAACCTCAAAGTAAAACAAGTCCTTACAATGCTGCGTACTGCATATGTGCATGTTTACATTTGGACAATGGATGTTTAAATGAAGATGATGCTTTATGACCTCATGCAGACGGAGAAATGTTGAGAGTAGCAACTGAGTTTGGCAGCAGTATCCAGTGAACTCATCTATTTACAGTTTTCCTCTTTAACTCCTCAGGAACAGAGCCCTCTAGTGGCCATCTCGGACTCTGTGTCACGGGGGCGCCATCTAGTGGCGAAGCGCGCCATTAAAACAAGTCTGTCCCTGAGGATTAAACTCAGATTTAAGCTACTTTTGGAGAAATACATAAAATGATCACAGAATATAAGTTTAACTTAAAAAAAGAAAGCAGCATTATATCAGATTACTGATATGAGTTAGGCTATCTTTCGCCTTAGAAGCAAAATAAAGCTAGAGAGCAAAGACAACAGTATAGAGCAATAAACTATTGGCAATAAACACAGGAAAGTGGGGGAGAAAATAATAAAGGAAACTCCCAAAGTCTTAAAAAATACTACAATTGTTGATTTTATTTTCTCATGGATTATTTTGGTTCTTGACCAGTGACTTCCTTGGCTATTCTCACAACAAGTTAGACCTTTTCTCATCAGCCTACAGGGGTCTGGGAAAGTTATGACACAACCTCTTCGACCCACCCTCAGCCACACAGCGGCTGCTCAGTTCAACAGTGAATTGAGTGACAGGCATTTCCTTTCTGCTTTAAAACAACAATAATAAAGAAAGGCTAGATGACTGAGCTCGGTCCTGACTTTATCAAGGTTAAATACTGGACCTTTGAAATGCTTTTCAACATGGTGTGAAAACAGCAGTACTAAGATACGAGGTTAAAAACATATCAAATCTATCAGTAAGTTGGGCTTTAGATGACTCCTTAGCCTGCTTCAGAAAATAAAAGCTTTTTTGCAACAAGGATTGCTTCTCTCTTGCAAACTTTGGTTTTTATCCATTTCCACAGCATTGATGTTGATAATATATATATGTCAATATTTATGATTAGGATATATTTCCTTCCTCTAGATGCTTTACAAACCAATTTAAGGTAAATATTTAACAGATTCAGAAACAAGTTTGTTTTCAGGTTTTATGTTAACCTAACAATGAAAGTTTATTTTTAATGAGGTTGTGCTTAGTTGTTTCAGAAATTCTTCTGTTTTTTTTTTTTCCTCCACCTGCTTAAGTTGCACATGATTATTTTGTGTTTTCAAATTCAAAAATAAGGTCCTGTATAGATGCTACAGTATAATAGCAATAACCTGTGAATTGCTAATCTTACACGACCTGGCTAGAGAGTACATGTCGGTTCTGTCACATTACAGACAGAAATTACACTTTATTTGGGGTTTTATGTGTCAGACCAAAAAAAGAGGGGGAACAACTGGGAAGTTTGAAAAAAAAGATGAAATCTGAAATGATGAGGTGTTTCCTATTCATCCCTCATTCCTTATACCTATGAAAAAAAGACTTATTCAGGCCCCTGTAGGCCTCTGTCCCCATGAACAACCCATGGCTGGTAGAATCAAGATATGGGAAAAGCTTTATGTCAAGAAGGACAGTGAAGCCAGTCAGTTGAAGTAATAATAGGTTGAAGAAAACCTATCAGGGCGGCAGGAGAGTTGAAACGGGTGCAGAGGTTCAGGACTGTAGAGAACGTACAACCTGAGCAGCAGTGATCTGGTTCCCATCATTCATCAACCACTCGGATCCACATTAAATCATTATTCGTACATTCTAATGGCTCACCAGAGCCATTATAAATTAAGTCTGTGACAATATTGCTGTTGGTCTTCATACTGACTCAGCTTAAGTTATTTAGCAAAAAAGATTTGAAATGTTTCAAATTTGAAAGATATTCAATGTTAATAAATCTGTGCACAAGCTACCTTATATATCCATGCAGAACATTAAAATAAAGGATTCGAAACGTGATCAATTTTACTGATCTTTTTATCAGTTATATAACAGTATATAATAGTGAATATTTAATTGGTTCTAATGAAATGATTTAGATATTCTAATAAACAAAGAAAGAAGGACAAATGAAGCACCTTACCCCTTGAGCTGTAGCCAGGTTTCTTTTGTTTGCTGGATAAAGAGAGTTTTCTAAAATCAGATGGAAACTTAAAACTTGAAGACTCGCAGATCCCCATCGTGTGACCCAAATAAAAATGTCCTTCAGTGAGGAGTTAGTCTGGTTGTCGTCTCTCTGCTAGCCGTGGGATTCTCTAAGACTGCTCTTCTGAAACATTCCTGTTATAGTCTCTGAATCGAATCCCGCCTGAAAGTTTGAAGTTTGTAAACAGAGGCACGTGGCCGTGGTTGTCTGCTCTGCTTGACCAATAAAATCCCACCTGAGAGGGGACAGGCCTTAACACGTGGGGGCAGTGTGTGTGTCTCACAGTCAGTAAACGTAGACGACCGTTAGATGTTCACATGGCAGCAGTCTGCTGACCTGTGTTATAGTCCCATCTATCTATCTGTGGATTAATGACTCTAAGATCTGAGAAGAGATTACACATGTGTTCATGTACCAAATCCAATTAATTGTTTTTTTCTTTTTCTTACTTAAGTTTCATCATGAAATTGACAAATGAAAGATATTGTTTTCAAAAACTATCTTTGATTTCATCCCCTCTGCGAGGTGAACCTTAAGTTAAAGGGCAACAAAATGAAAGCTGTGAAACATGCTTAGAAAATTACCATATTTCACCCCAAATAATTTAAATATAATACACTAAATGCTGACACCTAGTGTTATCACTTGTAGTTTATCAGTTTTAAGTACACATCTAAGAACAAAAGGGATGAAGTGGAAGTGGAATTTACAAAAATTAAATCATCTTAAACAGAAATGTTTAATTGATCGATTTTATTGACTCATTTCCCACCTCTTATTTGGTTTAAACCAAAGGATCTAATACCAGATTTAAATTGTAGAACTGAAAGTATCATGATTTACTGATGATTAGCTGCAGCTGCTCATCAAGCTTACTATCATGGAGTCCAACATGAATTATAACTGCTTCAGGGAAATCTGAGACTATCCCAAAAAAAATGCAAAAAATACAAATAAAAAAGAGAGAGAAACTGAATTAGAACTGGTTCTTGCTAAATGTACCGGTAAATGTAGCAGGGATTGACTGAGAGTTAAGAAGTTTCGGTTCAAATCCTAGATTTCACTGATTCTGCTGGTCGACCTAAAACAGACTGTATCTGCAAAAATAAAACCTCTCAGAAAGCATTTCCAAAAAATTTGAATATTTTCCAAACATCAGTAAAAAAAAAGGCTATAAGCATGTGAGCATTTTCTATCAAAGAACTGTATATATAATAAAATGTCCTCGTGTTTGTACATCATTATAGTTTAAAGTATCAGATGAATGAAATATCCTGCGTCTAACATCAAAAACCATGTTTTAGCCTTATGGTAGCTGAGCAAGCTGATCGTTATCTTTAGCAAATATGGATTGAATCATGTGTCAGCGTGCTACTTGGAGCTCCTCCATCTGCACTGTTACTTATTAACAACAAATGCAACATTTGAGCTTACTCTTGCAGTTTTTGTCAGCTGGAACAGTGAGGGGTGTAATTATTAAATTAAAGCTCAAATATGAAATAAAGTTAGTTTAGACCAAAAATAAGAAATGTACTGCTGGTTTATTTGTAAATCTCCCGGTTGAGCTCATGTCTGTTTGTGATTGGTGACGTATTTTTTACTTTTTTGGCAGTTATATACTGAGTGTTTGACAACCTCCTTCAGTCTTTAAGACTTGGAACGACTGTTTGTTTGTTCTAAGTTTTTTTTGTAAAGAATGCAACTGTTTCTTTTTAGATTTTATTTCAGCACAATATAT
>JAUZNJ010037760.1:0-11339 GCA_034780135.1 Jordanella pulchra | reverse complement strand
CAGCCTTGAAATAACAAACGCATGGACTAGTTTCTCAGCATCTCCCCTGGACAGGATGTTTCTAATGTTTGCAATGTCACTGAACAATACTTCAGAGGACAAAAATTCAGTTTATTCCCTCTCGCAAGTTGATGATTTTGTTAATGGGGTTACTAGCTCCCTGCGTAATGCCTTAGACTACGAAGCCCCTTTAAAAAAGAAAATCTTAAAAAATAGAAACCTGGCTCCTTGGTTTAATACAGAGCTGTGTACATTGAATTGAATTAAGTGAATTAAGTTAAGTGTGCTGGATCCCTACTAATTGATTGAAACATGTTATCAGAATATGACGGTTAACCCTGTCAAAGGCAGTGGTTGGGTCAAGCAAAACTAAAATTGTATAGCTACCAGAGTCTCATGCCAAAAGAATGTCATTAAAACCTCGTAGTAGTGCTGATTTTGACGAGCCTTAAACCCAGACTGAAATTTTTAAAAGAGGTCATTTTCCTCCAGTAGGGGTTTAAGTTGATAGAAAATATCTTTTACAAAACCTTTGAAACACATGGCAGCTTAGAAATAGGCCTACAATTGACAATGTTGATCAATCCAGCCCCGGTTTCTTGAAAAGAGGTGTTGTGATTCCTTTAGTGTGAAAGACTCAGGACTGTTTTATCGCAGCCTTCAGCCACATGTTTCAGATCCAATGGAATTAAAGCTGAAGGACAATCATCACCATGCTGAATGCTGCTAAATGGTTTATCTGACCTTATTTGTTTCCAGTTCCTATCATTCAAAATGCATTTTAAGTCAACTTTTGCAAAGGGGAAAGAACAACAACTGTGGACTATTTTGATTGAAGCCCTTTGTCTTGGCATTTGTTTATGATTTTATGAATTTACCACTCTTTTTATTATTTTGTATAGAATTTTTACTTGAGTAATTATTTTATTTTGTCAGCTCCCTAAGGTTATGTTATGGTTTGCCATATTATGTTATTTTTGCCAGTTGGGTTTTGCCGTATTAGTTTACTGTGTTTACCTGTTCTAGTTTATGTCTCTTCTTGGTGTTTTTGGACAATTTTGTCTTTACATTATTTAGTCATTTTTTTAAATATATTTTTGTTTGGTTTTCTTAGTTTCTTACCTGCATTTTTCCATGTTTTATCATTTCTCCCTCAGCCAGAGTCTTTCTATAAGTCTATTCCTTTCACCTGCATAACTTCTATACCTCTATATTTCATTAGTGCAGTAACAACCTGGTATTTTATATACTCTAGCGATATTAGCAGTTAGCTATGGTTGCTTTACCATTTTTTCCTGGTCTCTGACACAATAGGTAAAAATTCACACAAGTAGCAACACAAATGACTGCCAGCAGGGTGAGTCCCTGATTGGTGGAATAGAGACGGGAGAGGAGATACCGAGAAGGGCTAATGTTAGCATGGGGATAGCAAGAAAGGTTAATGTTAGCATTCTTCCATGATTGATGTTGATAGTTAGTAAATAGACATTGGATTTTAGGTAGACACGGCCATTGTCTACAATATTTGAACCTGAGAAAAGCATGTCTCAAATTCCTTATTAAAACAAGTCAGAACAGCAGAACTTGGAGTGGACTACAGAACTAAATAAGGCAGGTTTTCTGTTCTCCAACAAGTGGTTAATTGCTGCTTGTCTTTAAGAACACAATCTGAACTCTTTTCTTCTTTTTTTATTTTGACCCACCTCAGATATTGTTCATCTTCATCCACTTCTTCACTTAGCTCTGCTTCATTTCATTCTGACCTTAGATCCTATAAGGCTGCAGGTTCAGAGATTCTCCTCTCTGCTCTACCTTTTTCTCCTCCCTGCAAATTGCCCAGACGTTGTTGTTTTATCTTCTGTGCATCTAGTATATCATAAAGGCAGGGGAAATATTGTCAAGGTAATGTTAGTTTACCTGACAGCTGCCACTACTGCCATCCAGTTCTTCTTGTTACCTCTGCCACCTGTGCTCCATGTCTTTTTTTTACGCTGGTAAAGAGAAGAAACCCACTGCTGGTAGGATGCATTTTCCCTTCCAATCATGCTCTGAATGAAGCTGCTGATACACTACAGCCTTTTAATTTTTTCCTTTTTTATAATATTATTTGATAAACCAAAACTGCACCGCTTCCTGGTGGAACTAGAAGACCTGAGTGGTTATGGGAGGTTGATCCACTGACAACAAATCTGTTCTGATCCATTCACTGATTTATAGACTAACAGAAGGATTTTAAAGTCTATTCTCTGAGCTGCAGGGAGCCAGTGGAAGGACTCCAGAACCGGGCTGATGTGCTCTACTTTCTTAGTTCTAGTGAGAACATTAGCAGCAGAGTTTTGGATCAGCTGCAGCTCTGATGGACCTTTTAGACAAACCTATGAAGACACTGTTGCATTAATCACACTTTTAAACACTTTTAAACTTTGGATTTTCCTGCAGATTTTAAATGAATCACAACATCAACGCAGGTTTACATATAATTTCTCTAAAGACTCACCATGCTGCTTCAGAGCATCAATCTGCTCTTGGTTCCAGAACCACAGCTTATGAAAACCCGGGGGACCATCCGTAACTGACCTATCATCTGTTTTATCCATCTGAACACATTCTGTTACCAACCGTAGCTACTGGGTAAGAGTGTACTGGAAAACACATTTACCCAGTCCTTGGAAAACCTATACCTGATGTTCTAACTTTAAATTAAAATAATTTAAAAATCTTCTAAAAATTTCTCTGGATATTTGTCAGTAATAAATCCTAGATGGAAAGCTTTTTACCCCTTTGACTGGATAATCGGATTGAATCGTGCCTGGAAAGGGAAGTGAGATGACATGATGTGAACTGGAGCTACATAAATCAACTGAGTTAAATTAAAAGATCTGAATGTGTTTGTGTTGCCAGTGCTCCTATCCTGTGTGGGAGGACTTCAGCGCCAAGGCCACCAAGCTGCATTCCCAGCTCCGGTAAGCTCTGTCGATCCAAACAGAGGTCCGCTTAGACCATGACATTTTTTTAATGAAAAGGTAGATTTGATTTGGTCAAATCTCCTGACCTGAAAAAGTGCTATATAAGTACAAGCTATATACCATTTAATTTCCTACCAAAGGTGATTCTACAAAGAATACATCACAAATTTATTTTAAAAAAAAAAAGAAATCGGGTCCCCTCTCTGTCATCACCAACCATCACAGTTTAATTGAATGGTAACAAAATAATCCCATTAAAATAGAAGGGCATCTGTGTGGAGAACAGCAACATGAGCAAAATGAGCAGAAATGCATTTTCAAGTGAACCTGTCGATGAATAAAGACTTTATCAGATACCAAAAGGAAAGGTGTTTTATTTATGAGCAATAGAGTTTTCAGTGTTCAGTCTCGTATAACTCATCAAGAATGATGTTCTTCTTCTTGCAGAACCACGGTTCTGGCGGCGGTGGCCTTCCTGGATGCCTTTCAGAAAGTGGCAGACATGGCCACCAACACCAGAGGTAAACGGCAGCCTCAGCATTACAGCTGCTATTGATTTCCATGTTTCCCCTGCTTCCATGTAATCAGTAAAATAAAAATGTTATCAGATGAAGGTGACATCATCATCCAGCTGATAAACCTATCCAAATGTTTCCAGCTGCCTGGAGGCACACAAAGTTGATATAGTGCTGTAAATCCACATCCTTTAGCTGAAACTACATTTCTTTAACCATTTGATCCCTGAACTTATGTACAAGCACATACAAAAGTGTGTTTTTTGACTCTTCAGTTGGGAAGGGATCTGCAGGTCTTTTTTTTACAATCAATGTCAGTAGTTGCTTCTGAAGTTGAAGCCTGAAACAACGAAAATCTTATGAAGACGTAATGCAAAGATACTAGTGTTGTTAGGGTCATTCATGTAAAAAGCTTGAAACTGGAGTTTTAATTACAAGAAAAACAAATTAACAAAGAAAATTTGTCTGAATGAGCCATTCTTGGGTGTTCATGGTAAATATGCAGCAGGGCGCCTGTCAGAGAGCAAACCTTACTAGGAACAAAGCTTTAAAATGATTGGCCCACACTGACTGACTAATAACCAGGATTGGGGGAATGAACAAGCTATTTTGGCTGTGAGTGTAAAGCAAGTGGTTTGTTGCATATTTGCTACAATAGACATCAAGGGGACGACTAAGAGACGTGCTGACATGTTGAGCTGAAGCAGAGAAGGATGGACAGGTTTGTGGTGCGGCTTCGGTCTGCTGATGTAATGACCTTCAGTGAGAGTCATGAGATGTAGCTCCAGACCTAAAGACCAGATCTTAGACACATGTGGCTAAATTCAGGCTAATGTTAGCTGGACTCAGCTCACAATACAAAATATGGAGTAGATCTTCTGAAAGGAGGGAGATGTAGTTTAGCCCCGCAGGAATAGAGCTAAACATACAGTTATTAAATATAATTAATTGTAGTAACTCAGGCCTTGTGATTGTAGCCTTTGTTGATGTCAACATCTTCAGGATGAGCTTCACTAAGTGGTTGTTAGGGACGACCAATCAGGCTGCAGCACAGGATGCAGTTTTTGCTTAGTGAATGCAGATGTGAAACAGTGTTTGTGATGAAGATGATGGTGTCTCAGTGTGAGTGTGTGTGTGTTAGGAACACGTGGTGGGCTCCTCCAAGTGGCCCATGCTGTTCTCACAGGCCAGACAGGAAGTGGCTCAGCCTTGTCAGCTTCTGCTGTTGTAAATGGACAAAAATCTGGAGCTAATGATAAGGGCTGCTCAGCAGAGGCTCTCTGTTGCTGTGAGTAATTCCACGAGTTAGACTGCATCCGTCGAGCGCTCTTCCTCACGGTGTGACTCTGATGGAAGCAGAAGGCAGTTTTATTGCTGAGACACTGTCTTCTTGCTGTATGAATGTGCAGCAAGTTGGATCGAACCCAAACTTACTGAGGATCCTGGGTTGTGTCTCATCTGCATCACTGAAAGCGCAACAGTTCACTTTGACTGTTAACTGAGGTATTATTAGTTTAAGCTTCCAATTCAACTGTTTGATTTTCTACCTCCTTTTATCATGTTTTTACCTTTATTTGCTTTTGTTCTGCTTTTCCTTGCCTTGCCTTGCCTTGCCCACCCTTCATTTCTTAACAAGCCTCAATAACTGACTGAGACACACATCCTGAACTAGTTTTTTAAACATATCATCATGTGTTGTTGTCCTGCTGTGAAGTTGAGGTAGAGCTGATGACCCATAAACCAGAGGTTGTAGGTACGAGTCCTGCCTGCTAAAGACCACTTGTGCTGGAAAAAATCTTAAAAACAATACTGTATATTTTTTTTATCAGTTCTATAAATACAATACTCTTTAAAATGAAGCAATAAATAAGATTATTACATCTAATCTCAAGCTGAACTGTTTGGGAAGCGCTGCTCTAAAAGGATCTACAGATCAGTTCAAGACTGACTGTCCTTCTTTTCACTTATTATAAAGATGCTGCTGTGTCTCACTGATGAGAAGATTTACAAACTGATGTTCTTTTTTTCCTGTATTTTATAATAATTATAACACTTTTATTCAAGATTTTTTCAGAAACTCCCAAAATGGCCGTTTTCAGTCCTTTATTCTGTGGTTAATCTCTTCAGGGTTTCCCTCAATTAGGTAGAAAACCTCAAGCCTTATCTCCTGTGAGTTCTTTAAAATCTCCTTATTGAAGCTCTGGAACATTTGTTCTAAATTTGTTCCCCAATTAAATGCGTTCTTTGTTCAGGGTTGAATAGAAAATAGGTAAATTTTGAACTGTGACTACACACCAAGCCCCTAATCACGGTGCTTTTGAAATGGCCCATCATTCTATGGCTCCAGCTCAGAAGCAGTATCCTGCATCCCTCAGCATGATGCTGCCAACACTACGGTTCACCTTTAGAGTTGTGTGTTTTTTGGTGTATAAATACACCAAAAAAACACACAACAACTAATATTTCAGATTAGCTCTCTGTCATTGTTCTGTTCCTGCTTTCTCAGAGACTTGTCTGGTTTTATCTGTTTCTCCTCATTATTCAGTTAATTATTATCCTTGTCTCCATATGGCTGTTGGATCCATTCCTCACAGATGAATATTGTTTTTATCTTTAGTAAACCAACAGCCACTGAAGTCCATCTTGACAGTTTTCTTTCTGAAATCCTTTGCTTCTCCCCAGAAAGTCTTCTCTGCAGGCAGCTGTCAGATTGTTCCGGATCGCTGCAGCATCTCCTCAGTCGCTGCTTTCTTCTTCTCTCTCTTCAGATTCATCTCAGGCCTCAGCTGTCTCTCTCGCTCTCTCTCTAACGTGGGTTTTAGCATGATCTCCAGATTGGAGCAGAGTCCAGTTTTGATCATCTTGGGCAGCTAGCCATGCTAAAGCTCATTTCTAAACAGCTTCATTAAGTCCCAGCAGGACCACCACCCCCCCCATCCTTGTCCTTCCTGAGGTCTGCACCACGAACTGATCAGGATTAGTCCCAGTCTGTCCAGTTTAACCAGTCCACAGTTGTTACTTGTATACTGTAGTTGAAGCATAGTTGAACAAAGCATCTGGTTTTGTAATGTGGTTTATTTTGGTGGTTTTGCAGGCAGTCGTTTTGTTGGGGGTGTGGTTTCTTTGTTAAGCCTCATAGTGTTCTTTAGGAGGGCTTGTTGATTTAATTTTGCAGTATTTAATTGCTGGGCTTTGCCTATGATGAAAACATGTATTAAGGTTTTGAAATGTGAAAGTTCATTCTAAATGCTAACCTAACTGAAAGGGGAGGGGGCTGATCATATCTAGGATATTTTCTATATTAAGTTTTGAATTTTGGTTAAAATGTTTGTTTTTTATCTTGATTTGTCAATGTAGTTCTTCATTAGCTGTTCATTTAAAACAAATATTCTTGTTTATTATTTAGCAGTTTTGTGTTGGTTTTTTAATGGTTTATAACACTTTAGCTCCACCTCTACTTGAGAAGCATGTCTGCCATTGTTGTAGGTTGTTGCTGTGGTTTAGTTCAGAAATAAAGAAATTGTCTTTTGGCTTGGCTTTTCCTACATATTCACTTCTTTGTTTTTATTCTGTTTTATTGTTTGTTATTCTCATTGTTTATTAATAGTTTTATAGGGTTAGGTTTTTCTTTGTTTTGGTTTAGTTATGCTTGTTTTAAATTCTTTGATGTTAAATGAAGAGAGATAGTTAGAAAACTTTCCCAGAGAAGTTCTATTGGATTGTCAGTAATACGATGAGCATCAAACAAAAGCAAAGAGGAACAGAGGAGTTTTAATTAGTGGAAAAATGTCACCACTGACAGATTTCTGAGTCAGGTCCTCAGTGTTCATCTTCTCCGTCGATCTCCTGGAGGACAGGAGCTGCAGCTTCCGATGTGTTTGCAGCTTAGAAGCAGATTTATCCAGCTGGTGAAATCCAGTGGGAGGAAGTGTGTGAGTGTTTGTGAATTCCCACTGTGGAGTGAAGCAGGGGCCTCTTTTCTCCTCACTGTTTGAGGGAGCAGAAAAACACAATAGAACCAAACTTGAACTTCAGAAATATTTGACTCAAACATTTACCTTCAGCTCCACAAAGTAGCTCCAGGAAGTCTGAGTTTTTGGTGCATTCTGCTTCCACTGATTCTATCTGTGAGCTTCTGTCACCACCCTCTTCCTGTCCAGCCTTCCAGCCCCCGTCACCCCCCAGTTAGACCGGCAGGCTCACATCTTCTGCAGAAACAAGACTTTACTTTAAAATCATCAGAAATGATATGGTCTTCAGACCACATTGATGTCAGCCTCTTTGCACCTGGAGTTCAGGCCAGAGATAAACCACACCTCCAACATCATCCTGCAAATGTTGCTTGATGTATGGATTTTCATTTGGTGAATTTATGTGATTTGGTTTTACTAGAAATAAATTGCCCAACTGGAACAATAAAGTGTTATAAATGTCTAAAATTTTAGTTTTACAACCGTTTTCTAACAATCCTGCTGCGTGACGCCCTGAGCTCACTCTTCTTCAGGCCTGTTTCCATTCAGCACCAGCAGCCGTCTCTCCATCGCCCCCTTCAGGTGATTTGCTTTGATTTAGATCAGGTCTCTGGTTCCAAAACTTTTCAAACTTTATTCTCTGGTCATTTGCTTGGGGTCAGCGTTGTGGGGGATGGAGGGTCCCACTCCACTGCACTCCACTCTTTCTCCTATGGCAGCCATGTTACAGCTTTAAGGATGTTCGATAATGTTCTGATCAGAGGAGCCTGTTAGTTTCACTGTCTGCCTGCATCCGGATGCAAGCTTTCATGATCCTCATAAAGGGTAGGAAAGCACTGAGCTCCATCCTGATGGGCTCCTGTTCAGAGACCAGGCTCTGCCTCCTCAGGCTCATGGTTTCCACAAAACAAGACCAGAGCAGAAATAAGCTGAGGTTTATCTGGGCTGCAGGAAAGAGAGAAAAAAAACAGGCTGGGAAATCATTTCCAGCCAAATGAAGGATCAGGAAACAGAGAGCTTTATGGGAAATGTGGTCTCCATGTGGAGAAGCACAGCCACCATTAACCCTACGGCTGCCTGCAGGCCTGGTTTCCAGTCCTTCACCAAGCTGGTGAAGTGAATCGATGGTGAGCAGCTTCCTGGTGAATTCATCAACAGGTTCATTGATGAAACTGGAACAGATGCAGGAGGTGTGAAAACTTTTGGTTCAGGCTGTTTCTCTATCTTTATGTTCTCTTGGTTGATTTTCATATCATTATTAGTTTGTATGCTTTATTATTATAATGAATGTTTTATTTTTTTATTTTATGATTTTATTTTTAAGTCAGGGTTTATTGTTGGTATTTGATGACGCTATGATGCGAGGCCAGCAGCAGCAGGTAACCTACAGTCAGAAACACGTTGCCCCCCCGAGCTAGAATGATGAAGACTTGTGAAGGATGCAGCTCTCTGCTGCTCCTTCAGCCAATCGTGGACGAGATGAACCACATTTACCAGGGCGGTTGCATGGCAACAGGGGGAAGAGAAAGTGAGCGTGAGAGGAAAAGGGACGGAAGTGCTAGCAGAGAAAAAAAGGCATGTTGTTGCCAAGAGGGGAAGGAAATGGAGGAAGATGTTTGTTTTCCAGTCAGCTGCTGATTTTGATCTTCAGAGCAGTTTTCTGTGCTTCAGTTTGGATCTCTTGGTTACACACATCCAACACATCAATTCATCATCTCCTGCTTCTGCTTCTGGAGCTTCCTTCAAGCTGTCTGCTGGTTTCCTTTCTTCTAATGAGGTTTTTGGTGACTCTGCAGACCTGAGGAGCTGATCTCTGCCCCACAGCTCCTATGAAACCAATGGGATGAAGATTTCTGAGTGAAATTCTGTGAAAGAAAATTATTTTATGCCACATTTCTTCATCCTATCGAACAAACAAAGAAAGTAGAACATAAAAACATGAAAGAAACTCCTAAATTCCCACTTACGTAACTTCTCTCATGGGTTTCTCCTCTGTAAGTAGGCCGTGGCTGATGGTGGGGGCAGTTACTAAACAACCTCATTGTCTCTAATTAAGCCTCAGTAACAGTGTGCATCTGTTTCCACGCCTCTTTCCCATTTCTGGCGCTCAGCACTTCTCTGCTCTCTTCTCCTCACCGTCTTCTTCTTCCTGACGTTTTTTTCCCATCGTCTCATGTTTGCTCCTCAGCCTTGGGGTCCCCCCATCCCCAGCTCGGTCTCTGGTAGCTCTGTGGACATTTCCTCATGTCACAGAGCAGCATTGTCCCATGGGTCAACAACACAAGCCATGCTCTGTTGGCTTCACTCTCACACACATGCAGCGCTCTCTTTTAGTGAGCATGGGAAGCTAAGCGGAGTGAATGCTGCAGCTCTGGGACCGATCCCATCTAATCAGACCAGAGGAGTGTAGTATGCATGTGGGAAAGTGTTAGCATGTGGGGGAGTTTTGAAGAAATCAAGTGTCTTCTGTTGGATGCTGTTCTATGTGCTTTTTATCCATTAAAGTTTAGTGAAATCTTTAAATAAAGCAGAAAGCTGAAGCTTGTCTGCCTGGATTATGTGTTAATCTGCAGCATTAAGAGTCATCAGCCAGGGTGGGAACCAACATGGCCGCTGCTGGCTCAGTTCTTGTCACTGCCCTGTTTGTTATTGAAGCCACTGCTGCTTCAGAAGAACTATGAATAATGAAGAGAAGAAGAACTTTCCATGAAAACGACTGAAAGCTGTTAGGCTTTGGATGATCTGTGAGATGCTCACTGATGACCTGGTTTGGTAACACTGTGGGCTGATGCCTGCAGGACAGCCTGGCAGCATGCACTGGTAGCTGAGGGGAGCAGAACCCCCCTCCAGTAACATTCAGACCCACAGCTGATTCCACCAAGTGTAAAGTGCAAACATTGAGTCTCTGCCTTCATAGGAGATCACTAGTTTCCCAACCCGCTCCTGAGGACCAACTGTCCTCCATGTTCTAGGGATTTCTCAGCTGCCACATATGTGACCTACATAAATGGGGGATCCTGTGGCGGCTGCTGACGAGGGAGAGCAATCATTTGATGCTGGAGCAGACACGTCTGTGGGTCCAGAGGAGGAGTTTGAAAACCACTGTAGAGTAAAACTACTCTCCTGCCATGGGGTCTTCAGACATGTTTGCCTTCTGGCTCTTCAAAACAAAAGAAAGTCTGGATGGGCTTCTGGACGTCCCGCTGCAGAGCCGAGGAGACCCTGACGGCCGCCTGCTGCCGCTCGGTGTCACAGTGGAAACAGTTTGGCAGGAATACTGGTTCCTGGTGAGACGTACTGTCCCTGTGTGAGCGGTGTAGTGAGACGCAGCTTACATTGTTGTTGAAGTTTCTCTTTTAGTGACGTTCATGGATTCATGTCTGAAGGGGTCTTCAACCAGCCCAGTCCTCCACCAGAGCTCAAACATTTCAGGACCACCGAGTGCTAAATACAAGGTTTGTCTTTATGAAATGTTTGGGTCTGATTTTCCGCCAAGCAGACAAAGTGAAAAGCGAAGCTCCTGCTGCAGCAAAGCTTGACTTTACTGCTTTGATAATGTGATTTTTGAGGAACCACTGGTTTTTATGGGTAGAAGTCGATGACACTGGTACCAGGTCCGGTATGCATCTCTATGTAACGACCTTTGAGCATAAATGGTCAGATCACTTTTTCTTTGTTTCTGTGGCATGCTATTTGTTCTCAGCTATTTGTTGCGTATTGTGAGAACTGACCTTGCTTCCCATGTGTTCTGCACATATTAGCTACAGCCACGAAACGAACCATTGATTCTTGAAACGAGGGACAGAACATTGTCATGATGGGTTTAGTTTTGAGCTGGCGAACCCACATGCAGAACACCAATACAGGACGACTCTTAAAGTTTAAAG
>JAUZNJ010037759.1:0-11339 GCA_034780135.1 Jordanella pulchra | reverse complement strand
TTTGCTAAGTAGTAGATTTGGAAGTTAGGTAAATCTAGTCCCCCTCTGTCTTTAGTTTTCTGTAGTGTCTTTAAGCTAATACGAGGGGGTTTATCCTTCCAAAGAAACTTAGAGATGGAAGAATCTAGAGATTTAAACCAGTCAGGTGATGGTGTATGGGGGATCATTGAAAATACGTAGTTAATTCTTGGTAAGACCATCATTTAAATTGAGGCTACCTTTCCTATAAGTGAGATTGGAAGCGATTTCAATCTTTTGCTTTTACCATTTTAATTTACTTCAACTGACTATGTAGCTTTAATATTGTAGTCTCCATTTCGGTCCTTAATCAAACCAAAACTTCATGAAACAGGAGTCAAGAAAAAAGTCGCATTTTAGACTTAAGTGAATGTGTGCATTTGTGTATTCTAGAGACACATTTTTAGATATTTCTGTGAATTTTAAGATGTTCCTTTTTCTCTAAAGTAATATGTTGCATATTGCCTTGAAGCTGAGTTGAGTGTGTAAAATCTTGCAATCTCTTGCTTTTTTTTCCAATTGGTGATGCTATGAAAACTTACTTGCAAGATAAAAGATATGGCATCCAAATAAGCTGTAGTCCTTCTGGACATCCAATATCGATTAGATGCTGCAGGGGACCCCAGAGTCCAAAAAACCTCTATGGCTACAGTCACTGTCCATCAGTGTGTGTTCTGGTTGCTACCTCAACAGAAATAATTGACTTTCAGGCTATAATAGTTTTCACATCATTAATTCAGTTAAACTCTGCCCTGGTGCTTCAATTCTACAGCAGATCCACATTAAAACAATATATTAATCCGGTGAGGATGGAAATAAATATTAACACTTTAATCTAAAAAGGTAAAGTAAATGGTACAAAATTTCAGTGATAAGGCTCTTCATTCACAAATGCATTCAGACCAACACTGTGTCTGCTAGTTTTCTTGAGCTTCATGAAGAGTGCACCACTGTGCATTTCAGATCCACGATGCTTACACTGAGGACCACAAAATCAATTAGGAGGAGCTTAAGCTGCATAAATCTGATACTATGCCCACGTGAAAAAAACTCGTTAGAGACTAAATGGTTAGTGCATCATTAGTGCAGTTAAAATGACCATTTTTTAAAATAAAAATAAATAAAAACAAATCATTTGTGCTTCTTTTGTTTCAGAGATATTAAAGATATTTCTTTAGGTCATCCAGAAGTCAACCATCCCTCCCCATCAAGTTTTGAATTGAACCAAAGTGGTAAATTTTTATTGTCTACCTTTGTGCAGATTTGTGCAGGAAAAAACTTTGGTTTTTGCTGTTTTGGTTTTTAATAAATATTTTTAATTTTGGTCGATGACATCACCATCTGACTAGATGTCAATGCTGCACTCGTTTCTGAATATAAAGTTATTGCATAGCATAATCTAAAATTCCTGTGCTGGAATTGAACACAACAGTGGACATGTTTAGCTCATCAGTTGGAAGGAATGTTTTTTTCACTGTTTTAAGTGGTTCATCCGCCTCCCTGCCATTACCCCTGCCAGCCCCATAGCATTTTCTATTAAGATCTCGCTAACAGCACTTCTCAATAAAAGCATAGGCGAAACATAACATTACAGACTATTGCAAAACTGTTCTTTGTGCACAACCTTTGAACCAGCTTGGGGACACCATCACATTTTGGAAAAGCCCCAGAAGCACTGAAAAAGTATTCCGCTGTGGTTCGGCTGCACTCACTTGTAGATCTCTCTGGGTAAAGAGCACCAGTAGTAGGGAGAGGATGCCCCTGACCCGGGTCTTAGCTGGATGTGAGGGAGGACAACAAGCAGTCATGGGGCGAAATTAAGACATCTTTTTGAAAACCACCTAACAACCTCTCAAGAGCATTTCTTATTCCATTATTCATCAACATTAGTTTTTCCAGATTTGTCTCAGCTGCTCTTTTTTAACCTACGTCACAACCACAACCAGTCCCTGATTGGTTGCCATGATGCAATTTTACAGCAAAAAAAACAAACAAATTTTTTAACTTCAGTGGTCACAACTCCAATCTCTCCATGCTGTGCCATTGTCTGACAACACCTTAGATCGACCGAGCAGCATTCAGGGAGAGTGGAGCAGTGACGGTTTTCACAGCGTTAGATTGACCACTTACCACTTTACTGCCCTTGGCCGCACAATCTCCATAGGAAAATCATGTAAATCCACCGTCCTCACTGTGGACACTGCCTTCGGTGTAAATACACCTTTACAGATTGATAAAACACACATGCTGTCCAAAATCCATGAGCCCTGATATCTGGGGTTTTCCAGCTTTGAAACTAAATGGACTCACATTGTGTCAGATGGTACTTTCTTTGTGAATCAGTGAAATGATAATTATGTGTTTGTTTGCTAATATGTACCCTATCTGTTTAGAACTGATTTTTCTATTTTAGTATATTTATAGGTGGGCTTATGTTGCACTCAGGAGCAATGCGCTCTAACTGTCCACCACCCGTTTCTGTTTATTAAAGACGTTATAGCTGCTCATGTCAGCAAAACAGTTTCCCTTGAGTTTATGCCTTATAGGCTGAGGCTTGACTATGTTGAGATCAGATGTCAGAAATGTAATGAGAGTGACACCCTTGTGATGTCACCTCCTGCAACGGAGTCTGTTTAGGGATTCTATCAAACGTCCTCTTTTGCCTGTGGCCCACAGCGGCCTAACGTGAGATGCACCAATTCTCAGCTAAAGTAGCCACCACATCCCTCCGGAGAAGTGTCTGGGCTAGCTGAAGTCAGAATGAACCTTGCCTACGATTCAGAAAGCTGAATGTAGTGTCTTCTTCCTGCGATTCAAACTGTGTTGAACACAGTTTTTTCATAACTGTAGGCCAAGGCAGAGGATAGCTACCCAGTTATGGCCGACCCATGAAACTGCTGGGCCCAATTGCTTTTTTCCAGAGGACCTGCAAGAATCTGCTGAGCTGGATAGTGAAGCCTCTGGACCGCACTGTATTGGTGAGGTTGCCTGCCTGCCTGCCATCTTGGCCTGCTTCATGCCACCGCAAGCCATAGCTAACTCCTAACTACTGTAGCAACATTGGGACGCCCCATTCAAGGCTGTGAGTAACAAAATTAAGCCCTTGATTATTGGATTGGAATAATCCAAATCTCTCTGAGAGTTAGCTGCAGATAAACTGACTGCACCAAGGACTGGGCCTCTGAGGGGCCCTTTCTTCGCATCGAACCAACAGTAAAATCAATCCTTCCCCTCTTTCCTTCTGTTGCTTAATAATTGCTCTTCTTGGGTGGATAGTTATCTCAAAAAATCAAGCCACAAGAAAAGACCAAGAGGAGACAGTGGGAAAACCTTCAGGAATAGTGCAAAAAGAGGCTTGGAGAGCGGTAATAGTAGCTGCCAGAGCAGAAGTGAGAGGAACAGTGGTAGGGGGAGTCCAGAGCATCATCAGCAGCTGAAAAACATGCTTAATGACAGCATGACTTCAAGAGGCCAATCTGTTGGGGAGAAGCTATGTCAGGTGTGTAGGGACATTTCCGGGTAAATGATGCTGACAGAAGAAGCAGCCACTGCTATTTTACAGGGTAATCTTAGACTAGTATCCAGACTCTGGTTGGTAGGCAAAAGCACATCAACACAAGCTTAGTCTTGAGGAAGTTATGACTGGCTGTCAAAAAAAAAAGCACTCAACTTTACGACATTCAAGGTACAATAAAAGTCTACCATTTATCACTTGCCATATTAGAGAATATGATGAAAAAATCTCCATTTCGACACACTTTCAAATCAGTATTTGGATTGGAACCTTATATCATGGAGTACAAAAATGTCAGCACTTTTACTCTGGTTGGAAAAATCTGCTATTGTTGTATTACTGTATTACTTCCATCACAATTGATGTCGGGTTAGCTCTTCAAATTCTTCCACTTTGTTTCCAATGATGATGGTCATGATGGCTAGTTTGATGATTCATCCTGCCTCAATGTCTGCACTTCTTTGTCCTTATTTCACAGTGGATTGCAGACCTATTGATTGTGGCCTGGGCCATTAAGCATTGTTGTTAATGTTGTTGTTGATTCCTGATACAGACATCAGCTGCAACAATGCCCACTCCACTTTTATAGTGTAGGAGCCACTGTTCCACAGTCACTCACACTACATGTTGTACTATAGAAAAATAATATAAATGCAGGAATTCCAATTTAATGATGGACTCCTATTTGTACAATTACCTCTTAACATAAATGGATATTTGGTGAGGGTACTATTTATCCTAATTTATTTTTTTAAATTTCCAGTAAAACTAGTAAAACTTACTGTGAACACTGTTTGCAAGGATCAAGTGTAGATCATGCATCCAACGTAAGGATGTTCATTTTGGTTACTTTAAATATGAGACTTGACTGGGAAATATCTAATCCTCAAATTTTCGTGTTTTAGTCAAAAAACCTCATGTGAGCCACCGCACAAATGACACCAGTGTGCTGCTAAATATCCTCTATGAAAACAGTATTTGCCATACTAATGTTGTTCTTAAAAGCTCTGCTATTATTGTGTATTTTCATATATAATTTCAGACTTCAAAAATAGATTATGTTTTCCGTATAACACGAGAATATGTTTTTTTTCAAACTGTATAGTATACCTTTTGGCAACCTGCTGGCTGGCCCAATTATGTGTCATGGAAATCTACATTGTTAAACAAGGACACCCTAGTTAAACAAATGACTGATTATTGCCAGATTGGTGTTTAGCAAACAGACAAGCTGATATCCCTCTAATAAGAAATGAATAACATTTATTTTTAGTACACAACCAATTTCACATAAAAAGAGTTCAAACTATTTTTTTGTACTTTGTCTTGAGGTGCTAAAAGCTGGTAAAAACATCTGATGCTTTATGCCAAGAGGCTTTGAATACGGCTGACAGGAAAACACTATATCACCCAAAACAGAGGTGCAAAGGGAAGAGATGCCAGGCCTTCTTTATTCTTTCATAATCTTGTCGAATGTAATCTTCCAGCTGTAAGTTATTCAGCTACAGAGTAAAAGCTGCATGATAACGCACCCAGAGCCCTTTTCGGCCCTCAACGTTTCTGACAGCACAGATGCTCAGACAGGCTGGGACTGGTCACACAGTGTCACTCACAATCATTCACAGAGTGCCAAAGTGCATTCATACAGAAAATGCCAGAATTCACAATAATCATTTTTTTCTTACTCTTTTTCTGTCTCCTTAGACCTCAGCTGTCTAAGATTGAAGACAGGGCATTGAAAATCTCGACCTTCATGATGGCAGTGATCACTGCTCAGATATTTGTGTCAATCAGTGTGGTAAGTTTGTGAAATACAAATTTGACCATTGTAGCTTTAAACAGACTTGTACCAATCTTCATCATTGTCTTACACTCAAAAATTCAACTCTGTATTTCATCTGTATGATGAAAAATTACCTCAAGCTCTGCTTCTTAGCAGACTTGTGTTTTTCTTTTTTCCTTAGGCCTACCTTTCAGTTGTCTTTCTTTCTCTGCTTGTCTATGTTGTCAAGTTCATCAGATAGCTAACAGCTTCTACAAGAAAAGCAACATTGGTATTATTTCAAGTTGTACTTAGTAGTCACTGTTAAACTGCAAAACAAAACAACACAAACATGTTTAGTTAGATTTGCTTTCAGAATATATCATATAAATTTATGCATTAAACAAAAGAAAAAAAAACGGACCATTAGCTAAATGCTAACGTCAATGGAAAAAACAATTTAGATGCAAACAGTGAACGTTTTCTGACAAACTCATAAGAATTACAACCTTTTCTGCCTAATAAACAAAGCTCCCCTGGAGATAACCTCAACATTAAGCTATAAACCAACTGAACATATAATTTACTTAGTGTCAAATGTTTTCTTGACCATATGATGCTGAAAACGGCTGTTTAGTTTTTTTTTTATACAGCCTGGATTACCTACGGAAACACTAAAGGTACAAAAAATACAGCAGCAACAACTGTGATTACTTGAGGTTGTCGTATTTTTACTAGTGACGGAACATTACAGCAGTTCTACTTATTACATCTATTCACCCAAAAATTTAATTTTCTGTAGCGAGCTTTCTAAAGCTATTCATACCCAATGAACTCTTCATAATGTTGTTAAGTTTCAATCCATTAATGGGATTTTAAATGAAAGACTAATGCAAACTAGTGTCCTGTTTTGATGTAAAGGAAAAAGACGTTCCTTTTTATTTTTTCTTAAGAAAAAATCTGATGAGTGTTTAGGCTTTTATGTTCAGTCCTCCAGATTTAATAATTAAATTTTCATCTCAGGATTTTGTTGTATTAAACTTAAGTTTTGTATGTCGCCAGCACCATTTTACATATGTTTATAGACAAGAGGAATGACTGCTTAGACACAGAACACTTATTGAAAACCACGTAAAATTTTTCTTTCATTTAACAGTTGTGCTGTCATGAGTGGTTCTGAAAATGGTCCCAAAGCAAGCAAGAATAAGGCACTCTAATAATGAATGATAAATAATGACGACAACAAAAAAATATACAGGCTCTGGAAGAAGCTCAAGGGACACCCGAATATGCAGGAAAGTAAAAAATGAGCAATTTTTAAAGGGATCTCACACTGAACTGACAGTGCAAAGAGACATGCATGCATCCTGGGGCACTTGTTAGTGAAAATTGACACCAGGTGAGACCAATTAACAGAACACTCTATAGCTGAAGAGACACAAACTAGGGCAAGCGAAGGAGAATGAACAGAAATGTTTCAAAGTGAAAAAAACTGATGAGGAAAGGAACAAGAATGAATAAACACAAAACATAACATAAAGAGGATCAAAAAATAAAAAATAAAGAAAATGCTGTATACGGGATGCCAAAAATGACAAGACCAAAATTATCTAAAAAACATTTGCACTTGTTTTTATGTACAAATTTGTGTTGGTCAAATAAAGTTGTAATAAAATTCCATTATGCTTGTGGAGCAAAATTGTTGATAATATCAATGGGTAAGAACTTTTTTTCAAGACACTGTATATTTATATTAGCTTAGATAAGCTACATTTTATGTTGTGAAGAAGAGGTATATATGTAAAATCATCTGTGCATGGGTGGAAACCATGTCTTTGAAGAAGTATAGAAGAAGAAGGTAATCTTTGTTATTATGGGTATGACAGTAATGCTACGCAGCAAGACTGTCTTACTGCATCAACATCATAGGATTTCTAAATCCCTATATTATGCAACATTTTAAAGGCACAGTTGTTTGCTGATCAGATCAGAACAATTCAAAGCTGTAAAAAATATAAAACATTCAGTATTTGTCACTTGGCAATAATATTTCAACCAGCTTTATTGACTGAACTAGAAGTACACAGAATTATTCCCTTAATCTAATTCACTGTTTGAAGCAGAAAATAATAAGGACTTTTAATGTTTTGGCATGGCCAACTCAGTGGGAGATTGTGCAGTCTTCATACTGGAATGATTACCCTCTGCAGAATGCATCCAAATGTAGCACCAGAATCCAATCAGATTGTAGATGATGTCTGCAGCCACACGTAGAAACGTCAGGTTTCCCGTCATGCTGAACTGGACATAGAGGATGCACAATCCTCTGCCTGATGTCAGGGAGTAACCCTTTAGCAGGTACAGTGTACCCAAGACAGCCCTAATGATGCCTGTGCAAATTTGGTCCTGATTATCTGATGAAAAAATAAGAATAAAAAGCCAAGTCTCTGCCCTGAACCCAGAATTTGATCAGCATATTAATGTAGTATAGTGATTATACTCTGCTGGCAATACCTCAAGGCTCGCCCCTAATGAAAGACTGACCTTCCAGCCAGAGCTGAATAGAATTACCTAAAATAGGAAGTTCACTATCAGTATTAAATCTTTAAAAAAAAATCATGTTCATTTACATAATTAGAATTTTTGGTCTCCAAAGAAGTCTGACCAAGTGCAGGTCTGTTTGGTTGTGGGACATCAGGAACTTTTAAACAAGAGTTATTTGAAAAGTGAGATGATGTATTCGTCTGCAGAAAAATAATTAAAAAAAAAGCTTATACAAGTTCACTTAGGACGAGACACCTTTCTGCTGAGAGCTTCTAAATTTAATAGAACTTCTTAGCCAACTGCATTAAGTAACCCTTGTTAAACATCACTGCTCTTATCTACTTTGTAATTAACGGTGACTGGGGTGATAGAATTGTTTAAGACAGCTAAGACAGAGACTTAGAATAAAGTACATCCTTTGCACAAGAGCTGTATCTCTAGTTTAGGTTTATTTGAGTCTTTTATTTGTTTCATTAGCATTTATTTTAGTGGCGATGATGTCTGTCGAGGATTTAGAAGACACATACATATTTGGAATTTTGTTTACAGGATTTCTGCTGTTTAGAGTTGATGGATACCTGGCATATCGTGAAATTTGGAAGATGAGGGGGGCTGTTTCAGCCATTGTCAGGCTGCCCGGCATGTATGAGGGGATCTGCAGAGCTATCAACACTCAGACTGAGATGTTAAGAGAGCAGGACCCTAAACTGCATCTGATTCTTGCACAGGATTGCTGCCTGGGTGTGGTTCCTTGACTCAGAGGTAATATGGTAAAATCTGGGAGAAAGTGGTAAGCTCTGATATTGGCGGAGTGGCCATACATCTGTTCTATTTGGGTCTCCATTGTGAGACCTACAAAAACTCTGAAGCTTGGCAGGAAAATTAACAATCAGTTGAACCCAAACTGTTGAGATGCCTTATCAATGCAACTTTCCCAGGATGAAATGTAAATATGAAGCTCTGCTTCACAGATGTCCCTGAAGACGTCTGTGAAGCTGTGTTGGTCGGCTGACAAACTGTTACATCTGTTAGGGACATTTACCCCACTTCATTGACTTACTTCACACACACACAATGATTCTCAGATATGATACATCCGTCTCTCATCCTCCTCCACCATTCCCTTCAAGATGTTGTTATTGTATCTTTGTTGCTTCTCTGTGCTGAGGTTTTTTGAAACTTAAACTTCATCCTGCTATGGATAAAGTATGAAATATGATTTTTTTTCTACTCCTTACCCATTGTAATCCCTTTTCTCATCTTTTTCTAAATGCAAGGACAGAGCCCTTTTATGGCAGTATGGCCTCAGACACCACGCCCACCCCATGTATAATATCTGTATACTGTCTTTCTGTGTCTTCTTTTTTCTTGGACGGACTGCACCAAAACTGAATTTCCCTTCAGGGATTAATAAAGTATAACTGAATTGAAATGAATTGAATTGAAGATTCTACAGAGATGTTTGCATATGAAAAATAAATAAACATAAAAGGGTTGAACTTCATAGGTTTAAAAAGGCCAGGAAGATGGAGTGTTATGTACAAGGAAAAGAGAGTGAACTCTGATTATTCAATCCTCTAAAACATTTTTTTAATGAACTGTTGCAAAACAGTGTATAAATACCCAAATAAATAAAAAATGTTAAAACCTCCTGACAAAAAATATTAATTGAAAATAAACACATATAAATGAAACAAATAAAAGGGGAAAATGGGGTTTAGAGTGGGGGGTATAGAGATTGTGAAGAAGATTTAAGCTTTAAAGCTTAATGCATTTAAAGTGTCCTTTAAAAATAGCAGCAGGTAAATGCTAAATTTAGTATCTCTTACGCAGAGATATTAAATTCATTCAAGACAGTAAAGTTTAATTCAGATTTACAGTGAAAATGAATGATGAGTAAGAAATGCATTAAATTCAATAAAGCTGAAAGAGAATGGGTTAGCTTAGCTGGCATCAGGAAGTGGGGTTCGGTCGGACCAGCTGATACAAAAGAACAGTTAGCAACGGCCTACAAATGTTGCCGGGTAAAAGGTAGCTTGAAGCCTAAGATGCTAGCCAGTCCACAGTAGCATTCAGTTGGTCACTTCTGCTTCAACGCCATCAAAAGTTGAAATCAGAAAGCTTATTTCAGGTAAAACACTAACACATGCAAATGATCTATTTTAATTATTAACCCAAGAATAGTGTTTATAATGCACCAGGAAAGGGGGTGAAGGATGAATGTTGCTGTTTGCTCCTTGGAATGGAAGGGACTGTCGGCCAGGTTAGGTTCTGTCCGGTTCTGAGGCCCAGTCCTCAATCTAGTCAGTCCATCCGCAGGCAACTCTCGACAAGTTGTAGATTAATGCGATGCAATAACAAGAGACAACTTTGCAGCGCCTAATTTTATAACTTATGGGACATCTCTCTTTTTGCTACGGAAGTTAGAGTGTAGCTGTGGTTTAGCCCAGACAGGTGGCGGATGGCAGCTACAAGCGGCGGAACCAGCAAGACATGGTGTGGTGGCTTCACAGTTCGGCTCAGCAGCTTCTCTCACGGCTCCTGTGGAAAACAGCAATTGGGCTGTTCCGTTGGTCGGAATTTCAGTCCCGACAGACATTTCTCCTTGGCTCTACCTTGGCCCTACTGTGGCACTACCTTTCTCATATGTCATAATAAAAATAGGCAGTTATCCTAAACTATTTTCATTATTAATGCTGCTATATGTTTAGGCTGCTGGATTACATAGAGACCTCTTTTCCTCATTCTGCTTTATTTTATCTCCATTCTATCATTCTGCAGTATTAGTTAAGTTTCACTCATAACTTTATGTTCTCTGTGCTTTATCCTGCAATAGTGGTTTTATCTGGTCTGTTCCTGTTCGTCATCCGGGGTCGAATTATCAACTGTGCTGCTGACATCGACACCTCTGTTTATAGATGTTGGAGCTTGGCCGGTCTTTCAGTGTAATTCTGTGTCTTTTATTGGACTAACTGTATGTACTCTCTTTGATCCTCTGAAAACTGGCTTAGAGCTTGTCTGCCTGGCTATGTCTTTCCGAAATGGGACCACCTGCTAGTTAACAGTTACCTTTTGATTATCTTGTTCTTTTTCTATGCTTGCTTCTATCTTCTTGAACCCTAGTCAGCCTTTGCAGTAGTGCATCTCACATTGAGCCTGGTTCTGCTGGATGTTTCTGACTGTAAAGAGGTTTTCTTCTCCACTGTTGCTTCATGCATGCCAGGTGTAAGGAATTCCTGAAGAGTCAATGAAAAAATGTAAGTGAAAATTGTTGCCCCAAGCTAATCTAAGAGGAGTATGTCTTGCAAGTCAATATAAAACTCGTAAAGACTGTATTGTCTTTGTAAAGTATCTTGGGATGACATGTGTTGTGAACTGGTCCTATATAAATAAACTGAACTGAATAGTCAATTAAAACTTCTTTTTCGGCGGCGCCCCTGGAGGCAGCGGCTGGCATACAGCTCCGACCAACTTGCGGAGATTTTCACAAAAAATGCCGCC
>JAUZNJ010037758.1:0-11340 GCA_034780135.1 Jordanella pulchra | reverse complement strand
GGAGAACTTGCACAATTGGTGACTGACTAAATACTTATTTTCCCCACTATATATATATATATATATATATATATATATGTATATGTGTATGTCTTTTCAACTTCTAAACATTTATCACTATTATAATTCTGGTGAAAAGTTCTTAATATACCCAGGAGAAATACTGCTTTATGCATTATTTGGCTTACCTAATTTACATGAATGTGCCAGATTACAGAAGCAGAGAGACAGAAAAGAACATCCAGTAATTGTGTAGGTAAGCAGCTCTATCTGGATTGGTACAGCTGAGTCCTTCAGGGTGCGCAAAATACCCTGATGGTCATTTAGTGCCCTCCCAAAAATAGCTTTTGCTGTTTTTTTTTGTTTGAGTGTTTGTCTATGATGTGGTGTTAGAGTAATAGAGAGAGAGAGAGAGAGAAATAGAGTCCCCCAGGCTGCCAGCATGTTAGAGGCCTCATCTGAATGCACTGACCCAGTAAATAATATTCAGATAGGCCCAAATTGCCAAGCTTGATCTATCTGTTTTCTTATCAGTTATGCTGCTAGAAGTTGGGATGCAAACATTGATGCTATTCCAAAGTAAAGAAGAAGTTTTTTTTATTGGGAGGCAAACAAGGATTTTATGATAGTCTCTTCTGCCCATTTACTTTTCTCATCTGCCCCTTTTCCAATACTGTAGAACTTGCTCATTAATGGCAAATACAGGCAAACATTTGGAGAGCATGCATCTAAGTTTGAGCAAGATCAACAACAAACAGTAAGATTGAAGAAGTGAAGCTGTAAAAGTAATATTTGTATATATTGCCTGCATCTAAAATCTCCAAAATAAGCAAGCTTATAGAAACACATTACTTCTTTTTAAACTTTATGTAACCAATTGGATTATAATATGGTCAGTTGTTCTCAGAGTCAATGTTGTTGACCATAATTCACTGTTTGAATATTATCACTTAAGCAAGCATGTTTCAAAATTTTACTATACAAAATGCATAATAAAAAATATGTAAGAATCATGCTGATATGATAATGGATCATATAAGCTACTTGTTCGAAGATTTTTCTCAATGGATTCATAAAAATTATGCAGGAGAAATCTGTTTCTGCAGTCTGTTTTCTTAATATTTCTTTACACAAGTCTCTGAACAAACTTTCTAGCTTTTAGAAATGGATTTTTCATTTTTTTCCCATTGCAAACCAACCATCTTTTGATGTATGTGGCCAAGTAGCTTTGCAGCAGTTGTCCATGCTCAAATAGCCACAAATAGAAACCCCAATGAAAATACTGTTTCCCCATGATGTGAACTTTAAATCTGCAGAATTATAAAATTAATATATATTTTTCTGAACATTTTTAAATCATGTCTTTGTATGCCACTCTGGGCATAAATGTGATCTGTGATACTTTAAAAGAAACCTTGCAATTAAAAAACTATATATTTTTTTTACTTACGCTGTTTTGCTTCCTATTAGGCTTTATTGATTTGGTAAGTATATTTTTTAAGTATGGTAAGTATATTTTTGTAAGTGTATTTTTCTTTTATTAGAATCAAATTGAGCTGAAAATATTACTAAAATTAATAGTAAAGCTGGTCCGTCTTCTTTTTCTCAGTTGCTTATCGGCTCTGCTCATTTGCATTTTTGGTATATTTGTATTTACTTCATTATTGGGATGATTAAAAACTCCTAAATCCTTGTCTTCCTTATGAGTTTATGGTGCACATGTTTTGTTTTTGAATTAAAGCTGTCTTAATTTTTTATTTTATGCTATTATTTAATTCCCACCGAACACAGTTTTATGATACAATCAGCTCCAGAGAGTGAGTTTTTAATTCTTCTTTAAAGACTTTATTAGTTTAGTTCTTTTCTTCTGGCCCACAGTTCACATATCACTGTAATAAAACACAAGAGAGAGAGAGACAAGTTACGTTGGCAAGATAACAGCTGTTGAAGAGGTTGTATTGGATTTTGTATTTATGTGTCTGTGCAAATTTTCTACTCTGCAGGTTTATGGCTGTTCCGTCTGCTCAGAGTTTGAAATTATGTGGCATCTTTGCAGAATTGAAATGAAAGTCTGCCTTAAGGATTAGTCTATTGTTGTAAACCCAACCATGTTTATCGGCGGACCAAGACACAATCCAGCGAAAATATCTGTTTGCATCTGTGAAACGTCTTAATCTATTTTTCACAGAGCACCATGTGGCTTCACAGAAACATTCACACAGACTTTGTTGTGCTCCTTTGTTTCTAACCTTAGGCTCCATCCTGCCATAACCCTCCTCATTATGATCTTAATGGACCAATCAGCAGCATGCAAGCCAAAGGCACATGCCTCTTGTCATTTTTCTTCACAGTTTCACTGCTATGTTTTTTTCCTTCGCCTTTGTTCCTAATGCATGCTAGCTGTATGCTAATGGAATCCAGTTTATTTTAGCTATCTGGTTCATACTGTCTGCTATTTATTTACAAAATGTCCAATGAGAGCTGTTTTGAAGGAAGCATTGCTTTTTTTAAAACATCATTTAGCATCTATCAGTTATACATAGTACATCTAAATATTATTGTAAGAGGTATGCAAATGTACATGAAAACAAAAAAAGGTTCACAGAGCTTAAGCGTTTCAGAGGTTTTCTATGCGTAACACTGAATTTAGTTAAAAAATGTGATCTTATCACAGCAAATTACTACTAGGTGCTGACCTTGAATCACAACCTGTCTTCTTTTCTGTTAAAAACAAGAAACTTCTAGTTGCAGAAAAAGGGCTAATATATCTATGAAATGATGAGTTACATTAAAGCAATAACTTGCGAAAAAAGAATATAATTGACAAGTAAAATCTAGCTTCAAGGAAGACGGGGGAGGTGAAATAGAGAAATAGAAATAATGCCTGGTACAAGTACACAACATTACAAGACATCTATTTTTATAGTTTATTAGAAAATAAAGTGTGATTTATGAGTGAGTAGTAGTTTATGATTCAGATATTCTTTTTAATCCCTGCATTTGTTCACTATATTGGAAGATGAAAAAAATTGTGCCTCCCTATTTCATACCTGTTAAATATGCAATAGGTTTGCCTTGTGAAAGGCAGGACTAACAGAGTCAAAGGAAACAGGTTAGAACAAATAAGATAACTAAGGATGTGACTCATAAACATTTTTTAAAATTTGCATCTAGCTTAGTCCAGACATAATAAAGGGTATTATTGAAGCATTGCATTGTTGCAGCTGCAATTTTTACTGTTATGGTTACAGGAAAGTGCTGTGGCATTCTGGGCAGACCTCCTGCACTGTGGAGCATATTGCACTGCATTTCTTTTACATACTGTTTTTACACGCATCTAATATAAGCTACAACTTTGGATATTTATGCATCTGGAAAAAAAAACACAAAAGGCAAGTTAAAGACTTTTAATGGTTGTCAGAACCCAGAATTAAGTAATAGAAAGGACGTGTTCTGCCTTGTGAAACAGCAAGTAGTTTGTATGTCACTGTCATAGTGCTAAATATGTATGATAAGTTATGCAAAAGAGGATCTATAGGGGTGATGAGACTTAGGTCAACAAGCACATCATCCTGATAACCCCAGATAGTAAGCCTATATTAATTCTCAGTCCTGCCACACTGTGCACTCTTGTACATGTTACAGTCAGCAGATATAGGTGCAAATGTCAGCATGTTTATTTATTCGTTATGCAACAAAAACCTCAGCCTCAACATATACAGACCTTATATATCAGGAATGTATTATCAAAACCAAACCCATCCTGGCTCACCCCTTACAGATGAATTAAAGTTACTGGCATCTCTTTTTTAAAATCAGCGGAATTTTTTTAAATCATCTGAAGGCCAGTGTCAACAAAGGATAAAAGTTTAAACAACCATTAAAACAGTTTTCCCAATTACAATTTACCCACAGGGCTCTTCAAGTAAAAACTAACAAAGCAAAGGGAATTTCAAAATATCAAGCATACTGTATGTTCTGGAACATTGTTTTTTTTTCAGGTACAGATAATTGGTTTAGGTAATAGAAAACATAATAATTGGAAGAAACAACCTTATAAAGAGGAAAAAAAATCCCATGTTTTTTTTCAGTAGCCAAAGAGACTTCTCACATTTACTTCTATACTAGATCAGTTTAAGTAACAGATGTATGTGCTCAATACAAATGCTGCAAAAGACTATCATTTCTTATTATTTTATCTACTTAGGTTCCTTGCAGGGGGAACACCAGAGGAAGCTATACAAGGAGCTGCTGGCCAACTATAATCGATTGGAAAGACCGGTTATTAATGATTCAGCTCCTATTGTGGTGGAGCTGGGCCTCACTCTGCTACAGATTATAGATGTGGTGAGGAAAAAAATATTTTTACATGTGTTGGTGTGTAAAACAATATTGTAGGATTTGGTTGGCGTACAGAGCAAGACGACTTTCTAATGTAAACCCGAAGTGAGCATTTTTTCAATACATAGCTCCATAATTTCTCACAAAAATTAATTTAGACTCATTAATGTATTGCTTATGGCAGCTTTAAAAATCAGATTACTTGGCCTTTATCAGTTTTATTTTCACTTTTAGACTGTCTTATTTATAATATATGATTATTTGATTCAAATTAGTTTAGAAATATGCAAATTGCAAAAATTATAAATCCATATTACAAATTTGATGAACTGTTACAATAGGAGTCCAGGTGATGTTTTTTTTGTCAAGCATTTCTAATAGAAGATGGACTCAAAATGTAGACAGGCAAGGGCAAGAATGGCTAGCTGAAAATTCTTTTTTTGAAAATCCAATAAATGAACAGACAAAAATACTGGCTTGTAGACATTTTTGTTATAATTTGTATACCTGGAGAACAAAACAAACAACATAACCAAATACCTTTCATCATGTTGGATTTGATTTTACTTTTACTTCAAGTATGATGCAGAATCATAGTTTCAATGAAGAAAAAAGTACTTAGGAGTTTTAAAATTGCTTTTTATGGTAGTTACCAGTGCTTTAGCTTCAGCCTTAAACGTGATCAATTTAATTTCCAGAATTAGTTTGTGTTTATCAGCAAATGTAAATCTGAAATTCTGCCTTAAAAGTTGTTCATTCTTTTTGACTTTGTCTCTAAGGTTCTTCGAGATAAATATTTCTCTCTGTTAAAACACACTCTTTTACACATTACTGATAAAATTCACACTCATAAATAGAATATAATGTATTTTCAGTTTTTGGGCCATATTTATATCCATAATAGAGAGACAAAAAAGGCTGAAAATGACAGAATGCATTGAGGATTTTCATTTCTCCCACTGAACTGGCTTTTACACAGTAAAGAAGCAACTGTAAATTATCTAAAGTTTTTAGATGTTAACTCTACTTTTTGTGGTTAAAATCCAAGTGAGGAGACAGTGACAGATATTCTAATATTGCACCAGCTCTAAGTCAGATATGGTTGTGTTACAGAACAAACCTCTCATGCCTGCATAGGTGCAGACAGCTGTAACCAGGTATTTCGCCTTTTAGATGAAACATTGCAGTTCGTCTCTATCAAATACTAAACATAAAGTTTTTTTTTTCTAAACATGTCCTAGTTTGCTGCATCTGTTCGCCCTGAAAAATAACTCTTGTTAATTTTGCCTTAGGAGGCTGAGCTCAGTTCTCCAGATTAAAAACATATTGTTTAATACCAGTTTCTAAGATCTCTAATCTTGGGCAGCTAATTCGCTTCAGCCTTGAGGAATGTGGCTTCATGAAAAATAAAGATGTTATAGATATATATCTACCACATGTAAGTTATAAACTGCTCATAGTCTCACAGCTGCTCACTTTATAAAAACTGAGCTATCAATTTAGGCTATGAGAAATAGAGACAACAATCTGTACGAAAATTGCAGTGAAGGACTAAAAATATATGCGGCAAATTGTAGAAAAGTGAGATTGTGTTGACTTCTAACAAAGCTTTTATGTTCTAAACACCGCATACAGCATTTTACCCTGTTATGTTTTTTATGTCTGAAACTTAGGGTATCAATGGAAAAAAGTTAAATATTACTTACAGGTGGTTCTATTTTCTGCTGCCTTTACATTTCATACTTGCTGCTCAGATCCTTTGGGACCAGAAGTATCTTTGTTTTATTCTTTAGTTTTCTTTTAAAAGCCCTTGTTAGTCATTTTTTCTTTTGAAGACCTAAAAGTCTTTATGCTGACTTGTTGAAGATAATAACTTTTTTTTTATGTTTTATGTTTTACTTGATTTTTGATACACTACATAAAATATGCATTTTTCTTGTCTCTGTCCTGTATCTGTCTGCAGGATGAGAAAAACCAGGTACTAATGACCAATGCATGGCTGCAGCTGGTGAGTCAAGGTTTCCAAGGGACACAATATCAGCAACTGAATGTGCTTCAATGACATTTTATACCACGATTTTTTTAAAGGCTTTGTTTGTTACTGGTATGAGTGAAACATCATGAAGAGCAAGTAAATGAATTCTAATTATGCTCTTTTAGATATTTGTTCCGCTTCATTCTTTAAAAGAAACCTGACATAGGGTTGTTTTCTGTACATCATTCCAAAGCTTTCAGTAAAACGTCTTCTGTTGTTCTCAGTACTGGGCAGACGTCTACCTCAGCTGGAATCCAGACAATTACCCTGGTGTCCAGAACCTCAGATTCCCTTCAGACCAGATATGGACGCCTGACATCCTTCTTTACAACAGGTCAGAACCAACACTTCTTTGTCTCAATCCATTAAAATGCATCTTGACTGTACTCTTTCATAAATCTTTTTTTTCCAAGATATTTTTTTATGTAGAAATATGATTAGAATTGTTATTCTGTTGGTTTATTGAAAAATGTGAAATTCAAATGTGGCGAGGTGCTCACTACAGAGGGCCTGGGCAGGATTTGATCCCAGCACTCCAGGGTGAAAATCATACGCGTCAACCAGTCAGGCAAAGGGATATCTCCTTAGCCAGGTAGCCAGGGCGCATCATCTATTGGCGGTATAGTGACACGACCCCACACTGTAACACAAAGAAAACCTCATAATTTACTTTAAACTACGACAATAATAACAGCTTGGTTGTCTTTATTGGTTCAATTTAAACTTAGATGTTCAATGCAATACAAAAGAAAATCTTGTAGGCAAAGAGTAATTTGGTCCTGGAGCATTACTTACTCATCAAGTGAGCTTAACATCATATCATCATTGTCTATTATGTAATAGTTCACCTGTAGAATTTCCAATTTTGCACTTCGTTCAATGTCTCAACAAAAAAATCCCTGCAAATATAAAAGTAGATGAAATCCATTTAACTATGTTAAAGTATAGCGTCAAACTGTTGTGTGGTGAACAGTGTTGGACGATCATAGAAACATGCAATTAGTTTATTGGTTTTAAAAAAAAACAATAAACCCGTTTAGGTCTGAAGTCAGGAGTAATAATTAAAATTCTCACTGAGTAATACAGTAGCAAGTAGCATCTTGTTAAATATATAGAACATTTCTAAGTATTGCTCTTATAAAAATAGCCCTGTGTGTGCCCTATATTCTTAGAAAAATAAGGACTAAAGAAAGAAAACAATCAGTAATTTGAAAATACAACATGTTATAAATGGTTTTAAGATCCTCTCATGTGGTCGATTAAAGCAGATTACAGTTATTATTCTTTAATTGCAAGCATTAAAAAAAAAAAAATAACCCAGTAAAGAATTTAGCGACAGTTCCTGGGCATCAAAACCAGAATATTGCAGGGTATTTTTTTCTTTAACAATTCCTTCAAGGATATATAAGTGAGTCAATAAATGAACGAATGGAGCAACAGGCAAACGAGTGAATAGATTACTACTGAATTATTTGAGCTACAAATCCCAGTTACTATAGGCTGAACCAACCATGTGCTTTTTGTGATTTAGATCACAAGACTTCATACTTTGTGAGGTCAGTTGCAGACATTTCCCCTTCAAAACAACTAATTGCCATCTCAACATTAGGTAAGCTTAAGAGAGAAATGTAAACCATAAGTTTAGCTGAGTGTAAATTATTGGTAAAATTAAACAGAACTTTATTAAAGAAACCAGTTGAAGTTAAAATATAGTTCACTGCAGGTGGTCCTCACTGATGTTGCTGGCTGGATGAAAGAAGCCTTAGATTAGTCTCTCTAAAGTCTGTGTTCCCTCCAGGAAACACACAAACCCTCCTTCATGTCCATCTCATTGACAAAACAAAGGTTGGGAAGTATTAATCCACATTTTGAAATCAAAGCTTTAAGACCTATCAGGATTACAAGCCATAATCTCTCTGTTTACACCCCTCTCTCGTCCCCATTGCTCCCTTTTACCTTTTACCATGAGGCTTCATTTTCCAACTCTTCCCATCCTCCCCTATGATCTCTCTTTTCATCATAATCTATTTTTATCTCCCTCCTTCTCTCTTTCATAAATCAACCCTCTCACTATGATTCACTCCATTCAATCAGCTTTTTCCACCATATTTTATGGCTTCTGGCCTTCACCTATTCATCTCTATAAATCATTCCATCTAACAGTGACTATCACAGTGTTGGGATTTCAATGCTCCTCCCCTTTTGTGGTTAAACTGTCCTTTTTCTCAGATAAGTTCTGTTGAGTAGAACTCTGCCAAAAAGAACACATTAAAGTTATCAGTAAATTGCAGGTGTAGGTTGTTGAGATTTCTAAGTGAATTTCCAAATAATATGCTGAAAACCTCTACTGCTAGTCAAGATGAGACCCAAACCTGACCTTCTCACAAACAATGCAGCAAGTCTAAATAGTTTAAAAATTTTATATCATTATGTAAAGGTGCCTCAGTTATGAAATCTGGATGCCATTTGCTCACAGCATCCAGCATAGATATAATCCAAATTCCTGAAAGTGAAAGCAATATAATAGATGATAAAACTCATCTATTTCCCCTCTTATTTCATGTGTGGTCATTAGTCGGATGTTGTAAAACTGGGCCTCCTTTTTCTGGTCAAGAACCATGGCCTCAGACTTGGAGGAATGCTTGGTAGGCCCTACTAAGGCAAACAGTCTCTGGGTGATGGGCCAGACAAAGAGTGGTTCAAAAACCTCCAATGATGAAAAAGATATTGAGGCATGTGGCCGGGTTCTTCCTCGTGGGATCTGGCCGGACTCAGTCTGAAGTAGTGACTCAAGGCTTTCCTGCAGTTGGCTCACCAACTGCAGAGGTAACAATGAGGGATCGGTGCAAAGAGGAATTGGGAGGCAGTCATCTCCAGAAGCTCAGCATTGTATGTGTTTTTAATGAAACACACCATTGACTATCACCACGTCTAAAATCTGTTCATAGACATCCTCAAAAATCTAACAGAAATGTGGAAATAGCTTTTGGCATGCCACAAATTGATTACCTGCTGGATGTAGACTTATCAACAATAATGCACTTTCAGGAGGTACTTATACACATCACATATCGTGAAGCAGTGGGCCATCATTAAGGTGCTTATAACATAGAGTGCCTTTGATGAATAACAAAACAGATGTATTCAGTGTTATTATGCTGCTCAGACAAGCACTGACTCTCAGTTTACTCATTGATCTGATTTTAATATGAAGTTAATGATGTTTAGTGGAGCTCAGTTCAGAGATCAGTTCAGGAAGTGCAATTAAAATGTAACCCTCTAAGGCAAACTGGGTTTTCATATCATTCTCATGCATGGTGAAAGGCCCGTATAGCACTGTATCGAATCTTCACTTTGAAGTTTAAAGGAGTGCTTTACTTTACACTAAGTCATTCAGACGATGAAGGCGGTAAGCTACTATAAAATGCCTTGCCCAAAGGCTTTAAACCAGCAAAACATCAAATACAGGACAAACTCCTACTCCTGAAACAATACTTGTATTGAAATTTGACATCAAAACTAGATTTACTTTATAGAACCAAATAGATGTGTCTACATGAGCTGATGATGTTTGTATCTGGTGAGAGCAAATGTCTTCCTGAGTATGGATGTTTATACATTTTTGAACCAATTCCATACTGTTACTTCACAGAGAAGGTAAAAAAAGCAAACAAACAAAAACAGAGACATGCCTGCAGTTTCTCTCCAGTAGGCAGAACAAATCTTTTTAGTCATTTTTCTACATCCATCTTGCTTTCCTCTTTCACATTGATCTAAATGAACTAGAAATAACAACTTGTAAAACATATTTAGAGATTTTAACACACTTTACATCAGACTGTATTTTTACAAAGTGTAATTCAGTCTTTTTGTTTTAATCGAAAAAAGATTAAGATTGAAAATAATGCTTTTTGTTTCATTTTTGTTTATTTCATTTTGAGATAAAAGCTGAATTATTGTTACACTGACAGACACTGTCTCACAATGGTTAATGCAAGATAGGTCTATATAGTGAGTCATACATTTACTATTCACACTGAGTCCATGCTTACTGCCAGCAGAAATTATATTGCTAATTACCATGAGTCTATGCATATACTGCCAGGGGAAAATGTGTCACTAATCACAATGTTTGCATCTCTTTTGCTGTATGATTAGCAAACAGTATGTTCCAGTTCAGTAATTGCTGTTGGTCTGATGCCTATCAGAACAACTGTGTTTGATAAAGGCGGGGAAATATTTTTGTTTCTCATTCCTGCCTGAAACAGGCATCTATAGATATGAATTTGAACAGCCTGTATCCTGACATCCAGGATGGCGTTATTATAAAAAAGGTAATTCAGGATTTAACTGCCAAATCTGTAAACTACGTTTGAAATATCTAACTCTGAACTTTACATTGGGTCATGTTTTTGTGGTATTATGAATTTGCACAATGCCTCCATGTCTGTTGAGAGTAAATGCTTGAATACAAATTATATGCTTCCTAAACAGCCATGCAAGCTGTTGATGTCCTTTTCAATGTCAGTGGTCAGCGGTTTCACTTGACTGAGGATCAATAAGGCACATGGAGGACGCCAAGCTTGGGTAGAGCACACATTATCTCTGTTGACACAAAGTACAGCTAAGTTTGACATAGGTTACACATATTTTTAGATAATGATTTGTTTTTTAATGTGAATGCTTTTTATCTGGGGGGAACATGCTTATCATAATCCCAGAAGAAGGATTGAGCATAAAAACTGTCCCTGACTTCATGTAAAAAACAGTCTGCAGGTGCAGCAGTTGAATTAAATTTCAATTCAGTTTATTTATATAGCGCCAAATCACAACATACATGTCATCTCAAGCCACTTCACAAGAACAATTCATTCAAATCACACAGTAAGATTAGTAAAAAGTTTTCTATCTAAGGAAAACCAGCTGATTGCATCAAATCATTGACTCGACAGCAATCCCTCACA
>JAUZNJ010037757.1:0-11340 GCA_034780135.1 Jordanella pulchra | reverse complement strand
CTGTTGCCACATTTGTCTTCTGTAAAGTGAAGCCAAACTTTCGACCGCTTTACCCGAAAGGGCGCGATTTTGTTTTGTTTTTCTAGACTTACGCCGGGTTACTTGCGTAAACGTGACGTAAGTCGCGCTGCTCAGCGCTAGGCTCTGATGCTGCCTGGAATTGATAAGAGAATCGTTAAGCAAACTACCAAACGATGCCACGCAATCGGAGCACACGGAACCGATTCTGAACAGGAACCGGTTCTCGATTCCCATCCCTAGCAGTAGCAGCAGCACCAGACTCCATTCATCTTATCAAGTGCTTTCAGTCTTAACCTGATGACTTAATGAGATGACTATAGTTTGGAGCTGCTGCTGCTTGGTTGGAAAGAAAGCCAGCAGCCACGCGACCCTTTCTGGAACCAGTTTGACAGCCCTGCTATAGATGCTCTCTGCTGCTTATCAACTGTCACAATGACCTGTCGGTTGGTCACAACCATTTGGTCTCTTTGTATCTGGAAGTCCCACAGGATCTTAGCTCCTCCATTCTCTAACAACTTGGGAGGTGGCTCCCATTTTGACCTGGTGATCTCCACTTTGTTATGCACAGATGTTTCTCTACACTATACCAGCCACTTGGTTATGACGTTCCTTGTATTCCTTTACTGCTAATATCTACCCATCTGAGAGAATTTAAGTTTTGGTCCAACATTTTCATTGTTTAAAGTAGTGAAATGTATACTGTGATTGTTTAAGGCATGGGATCTATGACCCTTAACCTTGATGGGATAAAGTGTGACAGAGGGGACCAAAGCTTTGAGGAAAGCTAAGAAATGTCATCTGTCACTTCTACTGTTTTCTCTTTTTTTGTTTTGTTATTTTGTTACTACTAATTGCTGCAACTCTGCATGTGTAATTTCAGACTAAGCAGAGGCTGAACAAAATACAGATAGGGACTGAAACCTTGTAAGCAGCTTTTGAACTGCTTAATAAAACTGAAATCTTTGCATTAGATGTTTTTTAACCTGGCATTTATTATTAACGGTGAGTCATATAAACCAAGAAAATGGCCCCCAACCATTTTGATATCTATTGCATTAAGGGATTAGAGAAAACATTGGTTCTGTTCTTCCTTGAATCTCTTCTGCTCTCTAAACCCCCTCCTTCTTGTTTGGAGCATTTAACTAAATAGGATCGAGCAAAATGGAAAAAAAAGAAATCCTTGTATCCATTAAAGCCGTAACATGGCGGGGGGTCTGCAGCAACTTCAGAGAAAGAGGATAGATCATATTGGGGACAACCCACTGTGAAAACTCAGATTCTAAATAACTCCTCGAACAAACACAGTTATCTGTCAAAAACACAATTGTTTGGAATTACTGTCAGAGCCTGTGAAAATGACGGACTAGAAATGCAACCAAATCCAGCAAAACAACAACTATTTATAAGTTGCTTCTCAGTGTCAAGCAGAGGTCTAAGAAGTGGACAAAGAGGAAACGGAAAGTGTTGCATCAGACTTGGAACATTTGATCTGTGGTTACCTCCAGGGGTCTGAATGGTCTCTCAGACTATGAAAAATATGGAAATTACACTGCTGAGCATGACCTGACCAACTATGCCCTCATTCCTCTGAGTGCTCTGTTACATCTTTGAAAGAAAAAAAAATTGCCATCAAGTGGCAACCTAATACCCCCTCTGGTGACTATTAGTGCACCAATGGTTGATTTAAGAGCTTCGCTGGTCAAGTGCGGTGGCTCATCAAGGTGACCTCATCAGAGAATTAAACAAAAACATTCAGTGAAAGAAAAGCCCTTGTCCTAATGTGTTTTTTTCCTTTACTAGAAAATATGCAATTAAAAGAAAAAGCAGCACAATGTGTAAAATTTTGGTTTGACATTACAGTTGATCATTTGTTGTGTTTATAATGGTCTAACATCTAAATTTTTCATTATTTGCTGTTATTTTTCTTATCTTTTATTTCTTTTCAAAGTAGCTAGCTTCATTTATCCTCCTTTTTGACCTGGAGGGAAGCATCAGCTGGGATGCTGCTGCTAACAACTTCCCGTCCTCCTTCTGTAGGTGTTACACTTGGTCCCGTCTTCAGTAGTTAACTCTTTCTCTCTTCTAGACATAGCTATTGGCTGAGATTTTACTTTCTTTACTCTTTCATCCTCAGTCTGACCTAGAACTTTCTACTTAGATGTGTTTTTTCCTATATGAACCTTCTACTGCCACTGAGATTTTACTTTTCTTTCACATATAAAGTATCCATTGCAGTTTCTACCAGTATCGTTTCACTTTCACTACATGCATGCTCGTTATGATTGATTGCTTCAATTAAATCGTTATGTTTACAAAGACACAGGGATTCATTATAAAAGGTTGATCAGAATAAAAATGTATCATGTAAACAGGCTTTTTCTTTTGATTGGATCGGTCTAAAATTGATATGATTGTGCATGGTTTTTTTTTTAGGAAGGGGAAGCAACACAGAACTTTAAGGAGTTGTTATTTCCTTCCACATCAACAGCATGAGATGCTGTGCCAGTAGCTTGATTATGAGAAGAAATAACACCATAGCTGTTCTCAGAACCTGGAGCAAGTCAGTCCTTTTTCAGAACCTTCAGAACCAACACATCTCTTTTTGTTCGTTACATACAGCCAGAAGTACAAATCTTCTTCTGTGGTTGGTTTGTGGAGCATTTGCTTATGTCAGTGTTTTTCTACATACAGCATGGTGCAAGAAAATTGACATCATTATTGATTTATTTGATACAGATTCCTTTTTTTATTCTACCCTGAACACATTTCAATCTAATCATGGAACTTTGCAAATCTAATATAGACACAATGAAAGTGACTATCCACTGTCACTATATACTAATAGAGAAGGACTGAATTCTTCAACAGCTAAAGACAGTCGGCTAAGTGTCCTTAGATGGAAAAACTGTTTAACCTCATAAATCATATATATAATAAAAAAGTGAATTTCCTTGAAATGAAATCATATATATCAATCCCACCCCTCAAAAAAGAATTATACCATCAGTTTAGGTGGTCCACACCCTATCATAGAGGTTTTCCACCTTTTACTTTATAAATGCAAAAGAATGCAGCACCAGTTCTGAAAAATCACAACTATGCTGTTAGTTTTAGTCAAAACATTCAAATAAAAGTAATCTTCTTAAAAAGAACATGAGGTGCTATAACTATAATTTCAGTACATACCTGAACGTCTAATGGCAACAGGCTCAAAAAGAACAAATACAAAGAATTACATTAAACACACAACATTGAAACAACTGTAGTAAAACTTACACATATCCAGAGACAGAATATGTAGCAATCTGATTTGTTAAATCTGCCCTTCTTCTCCTTGTCTTTAGTGAGCCTAAAACACAAACTCCTGATGCTATTTGCTTCACCACTATACAACTAAAACTAATAGTGAATCTGCAGAAACCTCAAACATTTTCAGTCTTGCATTGTTTCAGAATGACCACAGATTGGAGTAGTGTTAATAGGATTGTCATCCCTGTAAAATGAAGTTTTATTAATATGTAATGAGGTGGAGAGGAGATGGTAGAGGAGTATAGATATGTTGGTGTTCACCTGTACAACAGACTGGGCTGGGGACACAACTGTGAATCCATCTATAAGAAGGGAAAGAACAGACGGTAGTTCCTAATGAAGCTTAGCTTCTTGTTTTTTTCAGCAAGATGCTACATATCTTCTATAAGTCTGTTGCGGAGAGAGATGTCTTCTGTTGGGGTAACAGTATCAGAGCAAAAAAACTCAACAGGCTAATAAAGAAGGCCAGCTCTATTCTAGGACCTTGTCTAGTATCTCTGGAGATGATTTTACAAAGGAAAATTATTAACAGAATAAAGAGCATTGTGGCTAACAATCAGCATCCTCTTCAGAAGATTGTTAAATATCAACAGAGTGTCTCCAGTAAGATGCTTCTCCGGGAGCAGACAGACCTCTACAGAAGATCTTCCTACAACTGTCTACTGTAAAAAAACTAGTTGAGAAAAAGCCAATGAGTTGCTTAAAACATTTAAGTTCCCTTTTGGATAAATAAATAATTTTTGAATGAAATGCTTTTGAATGGTTTAAACTGTGATGGTGATCCTCTGGAGTCAAGACTGCAGAAGGTCCCAGTTTAGAACAGTACAAAAACATGTCTTGAATAAAACTAAAGCATCTGAGACCTTAGATATGAGAGTAGTGTGTTTTATGAGATTGCTGCAGCTATAAATTCTAATTGAATAAGACTGCAGCTGTAAAATTAACTAAAAAAAATCAAACTCTATTTATATGCTGCATTTTGGAGATTTAACGCAACAGTCTAATTTTGCTTTCTTCTCTGGAAAAACAGTTTTTTTTATATTTTGCATCAAAAATTGTGCACTTATACATCAGTTTGCAATAAAAGATGCTAAATTATAAACACTTATTTACTCTCACCCAGCAACATATAATAAGTACTGATTTCCTACATTATAGACATTCACTGAATGAACCAAAAAGCTCCAAAATCATCATTCTATTGCTTAAAATTAGCTTCTAAAGCCTAAACCTGACACACTTGTACATCTTTGCTTTTGTCAAGCAAGCTGGCACTCAGTCCTCGCAGCTCACTCAACACCCTGAATGGTATTTTGATAAGAGTTTTTAGTTGACCCACATTACCATATTTCTTGCAGGTTGTTCTGACGGCCTGCATTACTCTTTAGGATGGTTTGTCGGCCCTCCTGGCGGTTTCACTGTTATCAGGATCCAGCCAGGCTCATGCAGCCAAGCTATAAATGAGTCCTGAGAAATAAGATAGCATACGTTCTCCCATACACCACCATCACAATCGTAAATAAAATATGAAGAAATGTTGGTCAGCTCTGCAAAAAGTGCAGGTGTTTGATGTTGTTGTATGCTCTTTACTTATCCTAAACTTTTTCCAGGAACTTTGGGTGTAAAATGTGGAGTAGGCCCTTCTTTAGTGTTTTGCATTCTTTATAGGAGGAGTTTCTTGGCTTCACGCAACCCTCTAATAGATAAACAGCTTACCTTTTACATGACCAATTCCCCTTTAATAAGCATTAAGTACTACACTGCCACACTTCTCAAATCCATCAGTTTGATAAGCGAGTATCTCTCACTTAGCAATCATTCTGGACAATTAAATGAATATTGGAAAATTGGGGCCTATCTTCAGGGCTTTTCATTTCCAATTATGTGGAGCCGTCTGACTCAGTATCCAATACAGAGTTGAAATGAGCCATTGTTGCTTGAGAGCAACCCTGATACTCTGACGTAGCATTAACTGAAGAATGGGGTCTGTCTTGAGGACTTTTCAGTGACAATTATGCGTAGCAGTCTGACTCAGTATCTAATATGGCAATAAAATTAGCCTCAGCTGTGAGAGAGCCATCCCTGCCCATTGGCACTGTATGTGGTCTTTGTTTCATTTTAAGGAACAGATTTGATTCTTTCATCACAATGCCATTTTTTCCATGTTTCTGAATTTTTGATTAATGTTTTGCTCTTTATGTATAATTAATGTTTGATGAGTTCAAAAACACACATCAATTTAATTTATACTGGAAAAAGCATAAATAAGGTCATTTTTCACATCTCGAAACAAAACATCTCAGGTTCAGTCAGACTGGAATTAGAGCATGTGTTTCAGATGAAATGTTAGTGCTCTGTTCCTCACTTTCTTTTGCTTGTATCAAGCACCTTCTTCCATTTTCCCTGTGCTGCTTACATGGTCTGTGGCACATTGGAAACAACACTTCTGGTATTTATCTAATAGTTGCTTTCTTCCACCACTTTCTCATCAGTGCAGAGGTGTGGAGTCCATTAGTACTAGTTGTTCTGTGATCATATTCTCAAAGATAAGCTTTGGATCCCTGCAGCTCCTCCAAAGTTACCGTGTGCCACCATGCTGCTACTTCTCATTTATATTCTGCTCTCCCAGCATGCCAAGTGATGTGAAACCACCTGTCAATCAACCCTGGAGGCTCGACAGTAACTGACCAACCAGAGATCAGTATTTGTCACAAAGTGAAACTGCCTTTCCTACCTCTACAACATTGTCAGGAGTTGGTATTAGGAAGGTGTAGCAGACATGGGAATTTTGTAAAAAAAAAATAAATAAATGTCAGAGAGAAACAAGCATTTCAGACATGCTTGAACCCATGTATTTATGTAGAGGAACACTGATAATTATATTCCTAAAGATGAAAAAGAAGTTTTGTAAAATGTAAAACATGGACAAAAGCTTGAGGCCAACAGCATGAGCAGCTCAACACAACAGTTAGGAACAGGAGCTACTGGCTGTTCATTTCTTCTAAGGTAGCTCACAATTCTTCATTTTTTTTTGTCACAATCACATTATTTTAACTTTGACAAAGAATCCTTTGCCTAATCATTTAGAAAGATGTGTGGAATTGTATCCAAAGCTATTGCCTTGCATGAGCTATATTGATACACAGCCTAATTATATACGTGATAAACAAATGCTTTCGATTTTTACATTCTTGTTTATGTACTAAATTCCTTTTGTAACCACAAAATACAACCTAACTCTCAGCCAACAGGACTGTGTCCGTTCTTATTCTTCCTCTGTCATTCTTTGCCTTAATGTTTGCTGATCAGGAAAATTAAATGTCCTAGGTTTTAACTACGTCATCGTTAAAACTTTCCTGACTTTGATGCAGCTTTGGTTACACTGTCTTGCATTCCCTTGTAGGTGGAGCAATCTTGCAGTTGGTGTCTCATCATTTTAGGTGGACAGCCTATAGTAGTTAATAGAAATTCGTTTGATACCCAATCACCTTCTGTGTATCACATGAAATCATTTAAAACATTTTTTTCAGTATAGCAACAAATGGCCAAATGTGGGAATCAATATGAACACTTTTGCAAGACAGTGTGCTTAGTTTGCAGGTACAGATAGAGTTTTGACCTGAAATTATTCAGCCTGACCTGAGTTCCAACCTGCTGCTGTTTCTTCTAGCTTTTCCACCAGCATGAAAAATGAAGAAGCGAGAGGCTGTTGGACAGCTGGGTAAACACAAGCTGCACAGACATCACTCAAATGTCATCCCCCTTTGAAACCATGAGCAAAGCAGGTCTCATGTTATAGTGATGAATGTTTCTCCTGCACTGATATGAACCTTCTAGTCTACACAATCAAAAGTAAAAAACACTGATTGCTTATGTTCAGACCTATTTCCTTGTTATTTTTGTGTTTCCATGCACAGTGTGAGTCATTTGTGCGATCACAGCTCTGTGAATTAAACTCTAAGGGCACGTCCCTGACTGTTTTTGATTAGACATTTGTGCCGTGAGCTTGAGTCACTCAGTGATTCAGATTGCTTGTCAAAAAATGAACAGCATGTTGAAATGACAGCTAAATCTTGGAAGAGGTTTTTTTTATTTTATTTTAATGACTGAATCCTATTTGAAGGTTTCTGACTCAAACCACTCAACATTGAACCAAAGCCATTGGTACTCATTTATTATTCAGGTTTTAGGAAAAATTAAAGCAGCTTTAAGTTCAATTGTTAAACCTTGGTCAGAGAAGATTTGATGCATTTCCACTTTGTATTTTATCTGCAGAACAATCCACCTTGTTTTGATAGACAAGGATAGACCAGGATTCACTTCATGGAAACAATTTCACAGCATATTGCAGCAGCATCTCATTCATGATCTCCCTGAATGTCATTCCGGGGGAATAATTTGTCTCGCTCAGAGTTGTGCAAACATTCCCAAGCATTCCCTCATTGCATACCTGTACTTCTCCGTTTATCATATTTGCCCTCGGAAAGCCTTTATTAGTGTGAAAGGCTTGCTCTGTCTCTCCAGGGAGAGAGCATGCTTGCACCATCGGAGATGACAGCCAGTGGTTTCTTTCACACTCCTGTACTGTTGACAGACGTGAAACTAGTTTGGATCTGTCAAGAAGAGCTGTGGAACTGCACCACTTGAACCGTGTCAGATATAAATATTTCAGGTGACAATGTTCATGGTTGTTTATTATTCTCAGAGTTATCTAAGAAGTGTGACTGACTTGTTTTGAAGCCGTTGTCGTCGTGACAGATTTTAGAAAGACAGTGATCTTGCTTGTTGGTGTGCTGTTTCCATGCCAATACTGTCTCTAACACCTGCACTATCACTACATTGGAAAAAGTTGAAACAGCAGAAACTACACAAAGCAATTTCTTCTTTAGCTTTCTAAAAGAAATATGTAACCAGGACTACACAAGACTGCAGACCTCAGTTTATCCTCCTGCAAAGGGATTTGTTCCTCCTTTAACCTGTTTTCTCAGAATTCACTCTTATCAGACTTTTTTCTTTTTTTTTTAAATTTATTTAGTGGATCACAATTTGAAACGCACAAACTTATGTTTCAATTCAGTGTAAGCAGATTAAAGAGTAGAGAGGACATTAGCTGAGTATGTTCTGGTTTTTTTAGCTGAATTTGTATGTTAACCATTAACAAAAGACACAATACTCTGTTATGAATTAGAAACTGTACAATGTCTCATACTCATTATCATCCGCTTATCTGAGACTGTTGTGGGAGCAACAATCTCAGTGGGTATCCAAGATTTCCCTCTCCTCAGAAACCTCCTCCAGCTCTGCTGACAGAAGCTTAGCCGTTTCCAGGCCAACCCAAAAGGCATAGTCCCCCAAGCTTTTCCCTGGGTCTCCGAGTGGTGGAACAACTCTAGAATACCTCCAGGAAGCACTCATCCAAAAAAGATGTCTGAACACCTCAGTTGAATTTACTCCTAAGCAGCTCTACTCCAAGCCTCTCCTAGATGGCTGAACTCCACATTGTGGAGAAAACTCATTTCAGCAGGTTGTATCTGGGATCTCATTCTTTCAGTCGTGATCCAGACTTCCTGACCATAGGTGAGGGTAGGAACTTTAACTGTAAATCAAGACCTTTGCCTTTGGCTCAGCTCTCTCACCACAACAGACCGCTGCAGTGTCCGCAATACAGTGGCAGCTACACCAATCTGTCTGTGGATTTCCTGCTCCATTTCCCACTCACAAATACGATCCCAAGATACTTGAACTCTTCTACTTGAGGTAGGAAACACAGCCTCAGACTTGGAGGAGCTGATCCTCCTCCCGTACTTAGATCTGAACAACTCCAGTGCGACTTCTGCAAAAAGCAGGGACTGAATCCGCAGGTCCCCAAACAAGACCACCTCTTGCCCTTGGCTGATCCTAAACTTCTGCTGATAAAGGTCATGAGCAGGACTGGGGACAGAGGGCAGCCCTGCTGGAGTCCGACATGCACTGGGAACAGTGCATATCATATAACAGTGCATACCCCCAAACAGGACGGGATATGGTTGGAATCATGGGTGATGGGATCTATGTGAATAAGGAGTTAGTTTGTCACTGGGTCCTTGTGTAAGCTTCTGACTTCATGCCATCTGTTTTCTTATCAGTTCCAATAAATTAGTTATTTTAATCTATAAAATAGCCCTCATCTTGACATACTCTTGGTCACAGTCTTCATTCTGTTGCAATAGTTCAACTGTATTACAGTATTTAGCTTAAACCTTTTTTCTTTTCTTTTTTGTTACTGACTAGTTTCCATGCTGAAGAGATAGTAAGATAATGTCACGCATGTGCTACACTGTGGGAATAGTGTGTTCAACAGATTTCCCCACACAGAGCATTTTCGATATAGGCCATAAAGTTCACTCAGCGGGTTCGGATGTTATCATCCTATAGAATGGCGATTATCAGTGGTTATCAGCCCCATTGAATGGCCTCAGTTGGTTCCTGCTCTGCCTGCTGGCAGGCTGTTTCAACCATTCTATCGATTATAACAGCCGCTTGTCGCTAATAGAGCCTTTTTTTAACCTTTTTTTAAAAACCTTTATTGAACAGGATATTAAGAATTTACTAAAAAGTTAGTATAGAATAGTTTTTGCTAGGTCGGGACCGGGATTTGAACCCATAATCTTGGGTGGGATAGGCATATGCCCAAACCACTATACTAGGCTAGCAGGAAAAGGTGGTTCACATTTTCCATGTACAATACATTAGCTGTCACAGACTTCAGCGTCTTTAGAGGTCTTACAGGTTTCTTACACCAGTGGGTTACTTCTTACCATTTTGTGGGATTCCACATTTGTTGAGTGCCCCATTTGTACTGTCTCTGGAATTGCCTTGATATACGATAGACTATATGATAGACCTCCTGACTCCATCACTTCTTTAACCAGCGATGTAAAAAGATTCGACCTTTGCAGCAGGATTAAAACTTAAAAATTAGCTCTTTTAAAAAAAAACTAATTTAAAGAACGGTTGACTGGTCAAGTTTGGAGAGACTTTTTGTGGTTGTTAATTATAGTTTTATTCAAACTAATTAGGTACCTAAACGTCTTCTTTTGTTTACCAAGTTTGGAACTGTGTTAAATATGCCATCAAGTAATCATCTGCTTCTTTGCTCTCTCAACAGTTTTCAATAAATCATTAAAACAATAATGACACTGACAAATCATTTTAATAATTGCTTAGCAAAGCAATCTTGGAAAAAAAAATCTGTTTTCTATTCCTACAAGTGCCACTTGAACCATGCGATACATCTAGGGGAAATAACCAACAAATCTGATCTATGATACCTGAAAACGCATCGGACATGTGTAAATTGAATGTTTTTGCATATTAGGGTAATAACAAAAACAAACAGGCAGAAGGAAATGCGTCAGGCCATCCTGGGCAGGTGGCAGAGCCGGCCAGATGTTGAAGAGATGCAGTGAAGCGAATAATGTCCTGCTTAGATTACCTCCGGGGCCTGATTAAAGTCAAGCGTCCTCATCTGGGTTGGCTCCAAGACAGTTCTGCAGGGATCAGCTGTTCCTGCTGTCTCATATGACAGGTTTCATCTGTTCAGGCACACAGAGGTCTAAAAACATCTTTATGAACAATAAAATTAAATGTTACTCTCAGAAATGTCACATATCTATTTAGGCCAACATCCATATCAAATGGACCTTCTGCTGCATGAAATCTCTTATTATGGTTTGTACATTGCACCTTTTACACATTTACTTACAGTCAGATTTTGCTAATAACTCTGTCATTGTAGATCAGTTGCAGAAATTTCAACAGGTTTGGAAGAAGTTCATCAAATGTAATAAGACATTTTCTTTTTTACATATGGGCTACTCTATCTTACCATATGCCCATGTTTAACATAATTTGAATCTTCAATACTAACTGATCCTGGTAATATTCTTCAGAGAAATGGAAACAACTTGTTAATATGAAAATGTTTCAATAATTTCTGAATAAATACTTGTCTGTAAAGGAGTTTATCTT
>JAUZNJ010037756.1:0-11340 GCA_034780135.1 Jordanella pulchra | reverse complement strand
CTGTACCATAAAAAATTCCTAGTTTGTGAACTCCTTCACTAACAATGGCAATAAACCCTATTCTGATTCTGATTCAGTATTCTTTAAATCTCTGTCTGTTTGTATGGTCAGGAGATGCAGGAGTCCAAGATTTGATCCTGCAGCCAGTAAAACATAATGCTGCACTGCCGATATTGTGGCTGGGTCCTCGTTAGGGCTTGAACTTCTTCTAGCTTGTTTTAAATTTCTTTTTCTCTTCTCCTTGCTCCTGCCCTGCATCCCCGGCACCTCCTTTTCAACTCAGCTGGTACTTGCGGAAATAGTCGATGTATTATTTCAGCTTTAAGGATGTTAATGAGCTGCTCCCAAGGGTAAAAAATCAAGTTGCTACTTTTGCTGTGGTACACACATCATAGCATCCCACATCAAGTTTCCAAAAAAGGACAAACATCTTAGTAAAATCCCTCCAGTTTTACAGCACTCACATCAGAGGTGAAAAACATCAGAAAAAATAAAATCCTGATCCAAAAACAGAGGAATTAAAGTCCTCGTGTTTGTTTTATTTCGGCCACCTTCTGTATTGAAGATGACATGCAGCTTTCCTCAAGCTGAATTAAAATATTGTTCTGGGGTCTTTAAGAGTAAAGGAACATGCTAGGTGATGAATTATCCAGGGTTAGGAACCCTAACCCTTCTATTACCTGGTTAAAGCGAATCTGGCTTTGAATCCCAAGTCTTTTGTTGGAAATGGGCTTATCTGTATTACAAATTAGGTAAAAATAAACCTTTAGTATTTATATAATGAAATATTTTTTTTTTATAAAAAACAATAAATAAACAAAATAAACAATAAAATCACTGATTTTAATTTGCTGTATATAGTTTTTTTTTTCAAGGGCTCCTTGTTTTTTATTTCTTCGCACAGACTGGAGTTATCATTTTAAAATTCTTTTAGGCATATAATTTCTACTCCGTTTTCCAAGTATAACATGTTTAGTAATGAGTATGTAGCCTTTTTTAATTTGCATATGTCCATATCATGGTTATCTCATATCATGTTTATCTCCTTGGCAAGTATTATCAGGCATGTCATGGTCAAAACGTACACTTATGATAGTATACATATAACCATGGATGCATGGTTTTTAAAGATGCAGAAAGACGTTTAACCTGCTGATTAGAGGCAGTTCATTCTCTCCTTTGTTGTTTGGTAGAAGCAACAGTTAAAAGGATGTTTCCAGTATAACTCTTTTCAATAATAAAATAATGGGGATTTTTCTTTCTTTAGCTGTTGTTTAGTTTGTATATGAGTCCAGGCCTGAGGTTGAATTTTAAAAGCACCACTGAGATTTAGAAAAAGTAAAATCCTGATTTAAATGTTAGTGAGAAAATAAGAAGTGTAATTTTGCAGTATACCTAATCTATAATGCCATATATAAAAGCCTCTTTGTTTAACGTAATACAAATATAGTCGGAGGGATGGATCATTCCAATATTTATCACAATAAATATCTGATGTATTCTGATGAAACAAGAGATTGATACATGAAAAGCATACCTGTATTTGAATTGTTTTCACTCAAATATTTAAAGTTATGAGAGTCTGTTAGAAACTAAATGCAGGGAAAGTTTTGCACTTGTGTAAAGGTGTGAGTGTGTAAGTGTGAGATTGTGGACTGCAGCAGAGTGAGTCATAACTGCACCCACCACAAGTCATAAGCCATATTGGCACAGTGTTCAGCCCCAATCCTTTAGACAAAGGGCACATACAGTACATATGCCCATCCTGCAATCTCTTCTTCATTTTGAAATTTCAAGTGCCAGCATAAGGGATTCTCCAAGCTCATCGGCAACAGCAAAAAAATGAACATAATTCAGATTTAATGTGATAAAAATCATTGCAACATGTTTCTGTTAGTTAATTAGAGGCTTCCTTATTACTCCTGTCATTTGCTAAATTAAAATGAAAAACTATCATATTTTTATTAAACTTGGTATTTTAGTGTTTAGCAAGTCTTTTATCAACACAATATTTTTTTTCAGGGTAAATTGAGGGCAACACATCTTTCTCATTTTCAATAATCTTAATTTAATGGTTTTGCTGAATCAGTTGATAGAAAAAAATATTCTACTATGCGAACTTACGTAAAATAAAAAAAAACAACTTTTGCATCTAGTAAGAAAAGACCAAGACCAAAGAAAAAAGCTTAAATATTCAAAGTGTAAGGAAATAAGTCTACTAAATGCTGTTATACTGAATTATCTCCTTAGTTATGGTGCTCTAGCCTTAAGCCTGGTTTATACTCAACTGAACTGCATGGGAGTAGTTGAATTTTGTCCCTTGCTGCGGGCCATACACGCGCTGCTTCTTTCAGAATGAAAAATGCAGACTTTTCTCACAAAAATAAATAATTAATTTAAGAATACAGCAAGGCCAGTAACAGAAAACCTCAGCAGATCGCCACTCAGAGAGCCTGGTTCTGTTGGAGGTTTCTTCCTGTTAAAAGGGAGCTTTTCCTCTCCACTGTCACTCTCTGTATGCTTGGTGTGAGGGAACGCTGTCGAGCTCAGAGGTCGTTCATAAAATATTTGTAACTGCAAAGCCATTGCTGTAGTATACCATATTTCTCAAGTATGAACAAATAAATATTTGGAATCTTTTATTCCCCTTATGAATAATAAATAAACAGTATTTGATACCATTATTTGCATTTTCCTGTATGAAAGCATGCATTGTTCACAGTTTAATGTTTGTGTAAAAATTCAACGACAGCTTAAAGATAACCTTGTTAGCAATAAACTTAGCCCAGAAGGTAACTTTAAAAGTCAAGATTTAGTTACCATTTCCTTTTTTATTTGTATGTTTCCTGGGGATTTTATTTTTGAGGAAAAAATAAAGAAATTGGTCAGACCTTTTTGTCTGGGCAGTTTTTGTTTAAATGTCTTTTGTTTAAATGCCCGTCTGGTGGTAGGACAAAAAATGATTGTGGGTGTTCTATAACCAGACAACAAATATGAAAAGATTTTCTGCAGGATTGTTTTCCAGACAAACTTTATTTCTTTGTGTCAGATCAGATTTAGACTTTAAGAAGATTCATGAAGTGTATAAAAATATCAAGACTGCTAGTTTTGTTTATTTGGTCAAGATATACAATTCTGCAAACAATTTGTGTTATTGAGATATTTCGAGCAAATTTGTGCTTCCTAAAACTAAATCAAATCGTCCTTCTTAATTAATCTACAAAGGGTGATCAGATGAGTGCTTATGACTATTGTCTAACCTTGAGCTTTACTGAATATGGTTCTATAATTATGGTCATAAACTGATTTTAGGGCAAAGCTTTTGCAATGGTTTTATCATTCTTTGGCTGACCTTGTCCTCCCAGTTTCTGGCACTGAACCCCGGTCAGTGTAACTTGGCACCAAAATTATTAAGTCCAGAAACAGCAGTGAATGCCAAAGACCTAAGCCAAACGATGCAGGAGACAAAGACAGGGATGCAAGAGGTCTTAGACTGAGTTCTCTAAGTCTGATTTTTATTTTTTTAACAGATAAAAATATATTGAAAGTGCTTTCACTGACATTATACATTGGATAGTTCCATTCCCAGGATCTTACTTAGCCATCATTGATATGAATTTCATAATAATTTTGAGGGTTTAATGATGCATATAAACTTTTTCCAGAATAAAAAGAATAAGACAATATATGGCTTCGGGTGAATTAAGCTTAAGTATCAAGATTGGGGCAGGAAGTGGTTATTTTACAAAATATTTAAGCTGTTTGCTGAGTAGTTGAAACTGGCTGATCAGAAGTTTAATCTTACTGATGCACATATTAGTCATCAATGTTAAATGGAAATACAAGAAAGTAAAATTTAATGTAGCCTTTACCAGTATAGTTTACTTAGAAACAACTAGTATGAGAAAAAAATTTTTAAATGGAATCTTATTATTCTGTTAGACATATTTCTGCTCTCCACCAAACCATATAAGGATATTGACTGTGCTGTATGCTAACTTCAATTTAAAAAAAGAATTTAATACAGACAAACAAGCAAGGGTGAAAAGAGCACAAAAACACCATCTCTATGCCATGATTGGGTCTAATTTCTTAACCCACATGCAGAACACCACAGGAGAACAGATTATCAGTTAAAGAAGATTTATTTAATTTTCCAGATAGATCAGAATAAGACTATGTTGTTTGATGAAGTGGTTCGAGTAGAAGTCTGCTCAATAAGGGACAGCAAGGGAAACTAGAGTGAATTCAAGTAAACTGGACATGAGCGTTGTGAGAATAAACTGGAGCGGCCTTACATGTGAAATCTGTGGTTCATCTCTGGAGGTTTTAGACAGTGAGTTCAGGTCTGCAATCCTGTAGAACAATCCAAGAGAGGTCTGATTGCAGAGGGTAGCTCGGCTGAGCAGTCAGGTGAGAGATCGGCCGACTATGGTGAAGGGCAGACAGGTTTTGTTCAGGCATCAGTGAAGCAGTGCGTGAGTAGTTTAAAAGCCAGTGCTAAATCTTTACATGGGGGATCCACAATTTCCTGGAGACAACCCCAGAGAGAGAGGACAATGAGGGATTAATTAAAAGTTTCTCTAGGATAGAATCTCAGCGATCTATCTCTGGGTGGCTCAGAGTACCAGTGAAGACAAACACTCAGGTGCGGAAGATCCAGTAGTCAGCTTTACTTATGCCCCAGGAGATGGTTGAAGACAGATGCCTGAAATCAGGAGAACACTTCTCCAGCAGAGCAGACTCAGGCACCATCTAGTGGGAAAATAGTGGAGCAGGAGACAAAAACCCAAAAAACAGAAAAACAAAAAACCCATATAAAGGAAAAAACCCTGGAAGCTAACACTCTTGCTCTTTTATCATATCTCCATCCTTATTCAATGAACAAGTAACAGGCTGTCTGGGCTGACTCACTAGAGATGTTCACTGAGGCACCTAAAGCAATTGTTAATGTCACTGGAGCATGTCAAATGGCTAAAGCAAAGAAGGCCTGTAGGAAACATGGAACAATTTATCTGAACTACAATATGACACTTATGAAAACAAAAAGAAGCTTATTATTTGTATTATTACTATCGTAATGCTTTACTATTACAAAGTCCACAAACTGTAGTTAAAACCCATCAACTGATCCAAAATGCTGCAGCTATAGTTCTGATGAAAATTAAATACAGATATCATATTTCTCTATACTTAGATTGTCGTCATTGGCTTCCAGTTACATCTAGGATATACTTTAAAATCCTCATTCTCACTTATAAAGCCTTGCATGGCCAAGCTTATATTGTCTTATATCTTATACCTTTTTCCAGGTTAACAAAGATGGCTGGAAAAACCTGGAAATCTGGAAAAACCTTACAATAGCTGCTTGTCAAGTCCATCTTCTCACACCGGGTCTGCTCGTTTTGAGCGGCTGCTTCCTCTAAGGACCCAGGCTACCTCGACTGGGTAGACTGGACAGCATATCTCAATTGTCCTTAGGTGTGTGTGTGTGTGTGTGTATGTGTGTATGTCTTTGTGTGTCTATGTGTTGCCCTGTGAAAGACTCTCATCCTGTCCTGGGTGTACCCTGCCTTTTGCTCATAGTCTACTGGAGATAGACTTGAACCTTCACAAGCACATAACAGCAGTTACTAAGTGAGCCTTTTATCACCTTTTATCACGTTTATCACCTAAAGACCTAATGCCCAACATGGGCAGCATTTTGGATCATGCAACAGAAGACACTGTTGCTGTAATCAATTCTACTAAAGATAAATGCACAAATTTGCCTAAAGATTCCAGACACCAGCACCTGATCCAAAATATTGCTGCTCATGTTCTCTCTAGAACTATGAAACAAAAGCACATCAGCTTGCTTCATAAATCCTTACAGTGGCTCCCTGTAGCTCAGAGAATATACATTAAAATTCTTCTGTTTATAAATTACTGAATGGATCAGCCGCTAAATACATAACAGATTTGTTGTCTGCGTATCAACCTCCCAGACCAATCAGATCTTCTAGTTCAAGCATATCGGTGAAGGTTCTCAGTCATCCAGGTCATGGTCAAGCTACGAAAGTTCAGTTTAGGCAACTGGACGTGTAGTTTTCTAGAAGACGTTTCGCCTCTCATCCAAGAGACTTCTTCAGTTCTGACTAATGCAGGAGAAAACAGAGATAAATATACTGTTAAGGGATGGCTTTTTCCAAGTTATCGGAAATGGCCTCAGCTTTGGGGATAGTTTCACAGTATCTGTTCAGTGGTACAGAACAATACCACACTGGCTGCTTAGGAATCCATGTCATGGAATTTCATGCTGGGCCTGATGCAAAAGCAGCTAAAAACAAATGCCTTTTTTGTTTATCTCAGGTTTTGCAGTCAGACAAGGTTCAAATTGATGTAATTTAAGGCTGGAAGCATATGGCAGTTCTTTTCATATGGGGAAGAAGAGTAAGATTTTGTCTCCTCCTGCAGAGAAGTAATTTAAAAAAAATCGCCTCAGATCTTCTGCTGAGGCCAACATTAAACAACCAACATACATAAGTCCTGACGAAATCAATATAGCGTTGTCTTAATAAAGATTAACAAGTTTGATAGCAGCTATTATTGTGTTATGCTGTTTTCAGAAGCTTGCCTGTGATAAAACACTTTTCTGACGAGGACTACAAAGGTCACCTATGGCCATGTTTAGTCCTACAGAGCTGAAGGATTGGTTTTGAAGGTAGAAATACAGTAGTCACGTGACTATGTGTGGAGGTTATGTTCTGTTGCCATGGCTTTACAGGCTGTTTCGGTCTCATCACAGCAGAAAATCATCTGTCAGGCCAATTTCAAGCTGATAAAAATTCTTTCAGATGTATGATATTAGGTCTTTATCAAGAAATGTAGGATCCTGTAATTTTCTACACTTCTATGGACTACTGTGATAGTTTTCTATACAGACACTGCTACTTTTTCATTAAAATTTTTTCTGTCTCCGTTTAAGGACAGAAAGGAGGTCAATGGAAGTGCACTTAGCCGGTGGCAGAGCTACATAAGCTTCACACAGAGGCTAATTCACAGTGCAGCCCTTCACCATCAAAGTGCTCGGCTGTGGATTTAATTGAGAGCTATGCTCCCAACTGGGGATTCCACACCACAGCCAGATGACACTAGCATATCAAACCTTCTCCTTATTACTGAGGCCGTCTTTTTTGCTGAGACAAAAAAAGCCTTTATTTCACAATGACATTGTTCTGTATTATAACCACAGTAAACATTCCACATTGAATGAAGTATACTGAGAAACTATTTTAACCTACAAAGTGTTCAAAGTGTACAAAGTGTTCTGGTGTGGCATCACACATTGATATTACAACAGGACATTTTCATTTGTTCATATCAGTGAGTTAAACAGTTTTTGACAGGAATTATAAGCACTAATAGTATCTTTATGTTAATACTGTATTTTAAATGTTGATCCCCATTTTTTTCAGCTGATTTCAGGCACTATTGCCTTTAAAATAGTGTGTAATTTTCAGTGAAATGGTCAGACTGCAGAAGCATGAACAGCTAACCCTATTACACTCCCCTGTAACAATACAGAGACTGTCATGGTACAAAATGTTTTCTGTAATGTCCGCAACACCAGTTGCATCTTTTCAATTTACCATAAATTTTGTTTACATAGGTGACTTTATTTTTTAAAAAATACTTTAAATTTAAAATTAGTTTACCTCAAATCTAACCTAAACTAAAAAGAATATATGGCACAAAGTACAGACAATAGGAGCTAAGTAATGACCCCTTAATGCTTCCTGTCACTCAAAAACTGTTCCCTACATTTTAAAGTTAATGTGGCTTAAATCTCTTTGCAGATATCTTTAATTTAGGTGAATTCCAGCTTTGTAGCATATAATGTTAGACAAACCCATACTTTAATTATTAAAAGAAGTTATACTTCATAATGCTTTAACTGACTCGGCAATTTGCATATACAATCCTTATGAAATTGTCTTCAACCCTTTAAAGCCAAATGTATCATATTTGATACATGAATTTTTGAGACCTCTGCATCATCAGTGGGATATTTTCGCTCTTGAGAACCCAAATTAATAAATCAGAAATATGTAGGGAACAGAAAATGTGTAAAAAATATTATGGAAATGTCTAATGTATCAACATTTATGCAAATAATGATCAGATTTAACTTATACAAAATTAATGTTATTTTTCCCTAAGTTTTCGTAGAATTCAATGACAACTCCTATATTAAAAAAAAATAGAATTTTCTGTCAATTATTTCATGGTTTGGCCTTTAAGGGGTTGAATTAATTTTTAATAAGTTTCAGAATGAAAAAAAAATTAACAGAGCCCTTTTTTCCTTGCCAGAGCATGCACCAGAATTTGACTTGTAAGTATCGATGTTCATGTGGACGTAGTGTTAGCAACATTAGCAGTTTTCTCTTACACAACGGGTAAAACGGTAGTCAGAAGTAACAAGGAGCAACACCTACAGACAGCACTTTAAGTAGCTTTCACCCCTTTGGTTGAATAAAGATAAAAGTGATAAAAGCAAAGCAGGCTTACAATAGCACCCTTCTACGAATAAAGTAAATATTGGAGAAGGACCAAAATAATGCATCGTTGTGAGCTGTTCAGGTTTGAAAACAGAGCCAACTTGAGCAAAAAAATTTCAAAAGCCACTTTCACACTCCAGATAGTCCAACATTTTTTAACTGACAATCCAATCCCAGCACACACATTTGTTTTTCTTTTTGCATCTTTGCCTTTTGCAAATATGGCTTTGGGAATAGATGTCCAAGGGCAAGAACGTGGCCCAACAGTTTTGCTTTCACAATTAGACCATTATTACTCTGCCACAGGGAACCACTTGTATATGAAACTTCATTGAAAATTATTTGGGAATTATAATTGTATACAACCGACACGAAGACAGAAAGGTAAGTGTGAAAGTAAAAGGGGACAATAACTTAAGGGGAGAAAAAAGGAGATGGAGACCTCAAAGAGAGCATAAAAGAAAAACAATAAAATAAATAAAGAGAAAAAAGAGACTAGGTGAGTACAAGGCAACTTATTAAAAAATGGTCATCATAACTCAGCATTATGCAGCACAAAAAAGGTTAATTTTATCTTGTGGAAAACTGCAGCATGAAGAAATCCAGTGTTAGAGTGGTCCACTTCAGAGAGGCACACCAGAAAGCTGAGGATGGAGATGAGATACATCCTCCACACTTTAATGTGCTCAGACATGACTGTAAATCTTCCAAAACCCACCGTAAATAGTTGCCTCTGTTGTTTTTGTAATCTAAGTATATTTGTATTTAAAAATGTATGTTTCTACAGCCGGTTTTGTGGTACAGAAAATGCATTAGGTGTAATATACCAGAGATAAGGAAATGAAAGGCAGACCGTTTTCTCGGTTTCTTTATTAATGAAGGATTTTTTTCTGGTACACACATGATTTTTTTTTCCACGGAAATATTTTAGAGTTAAAATATTCTAACAAAAGCTTATCACAAACATCTCAAAGGTTACAGTATATCTGGACACCGCCCCACCAGAGGCTACCAGCGGGGATACATCAAAACTTCACCAAAACGTCATGTCCATATGATTTTAATAGCGCCTAAAGTAATTAAATAAATCATATTAACTTGTCTTCATATATAGATTGCATTAGCATCTTGTTAGGTTCACATCTAACTTAGTTTCTGTACATACAATTCATCTTACATATAGCCGTCTCCTGGTTTAAAAGCATCGTTCTTTTCTTTGCTGTGTGGCCGACAGAGGGTTGATGCTTCTCTGCTGCATAGAGATGTGGCGCCGCAAACAGAAGCACCAAACGTAGAGCAACAAAGTCCACCATCGGGCTATTATACGCTTAATGTTGTATCCATGATTTTGTTGTTCTTCTTTTCTGGTGGGTTGATAGGCATATTCCTGCATCTCGCCATGTAGGATTACTTCCGTGTTCCGTATCGTCCAGTGATGATAATAAATGTTCTTCAACTTGTCAAAACAGGCGTCGGTTCGTAGCCAAGTACCAAGATTCTAAGAAACGGATCCAGTTCTAGAACACTGGTTCTTCTGGTGGAAAAGTGGCAAAAGGGGTCAAGTCCCTGAGGAGCTGTATAGGCCATAGTGCTGATGTCCCACGGGACGGTGGCAGAAAGGCCCATGGGCTCCGCTAGCAGCCAGTCATGCCTAAGGCAGACCGAGGTGAGAGCCAGGGGTCTGTAGTCCTGGGGCGCACTGCCCCCCAGCAGGGACCCCAATGGGCCAGGAGGCCCAAGCCGGTATCCACCAGGAATGAGGCAGCACCCCCTGAAGCACCCAATCCTGCACCCAGAGAACCATCAGCGTGCCAGCTAGCACAGGCAGCTGTCACTGGCAGGGAGCATAAGAAGGGGGAGGAGACAATTCCTGGTCATACTCTGATCTAGGGTGTTAAGTGGGGAGAGAATACCCAACCTGAAGAGCAGACAAGGACAACCTCACATCCATCCAATCACATTCACACAATCCCATCCTTACACCAATATGGACATATACAGGTGCTCAATGGAGATGCACACACGGAGAGACACTAAACATATTCTTACATTCCCCATTCAAACCCTATGTGTGAGGACACTCGGTGGGGACCCGGAAATTCAACCACACACAGTAGTTTGGAAAGAAAAAACAAGTTTAATAAAATATATAGATATATGTTGCTGCTCAGGGTATGGTCATCATACACAGCACTGTAATGCAGTGAACAGGTGGAGCTGAGAACAAAAGTAGAATCGGCTGCTCTGGATCCAATGATACTCTCCACAAGGAGATCCAGAAGGCAACACCCAGGTGCTGAGACAAAGATCGGGCAAAGGTCATACACGGAGTAGGCAGAGGGAGCAAACTTAGCTTGAGAGGCTTGCAATACTCGGTGGTCGTGAAGCAAAGCTTGAGTCAGGGTCCAGAAATCCAGAACAGATTGGATCCGACAAGGGCTTGGCAAGGGGGTACAATCCGTGGACAGAAAGGGGTCAGGAATCACAGAAGGCTTGGAAGGAAATGCAGGATTTTTACTGGCTTGTGGCTGTAGATAATCTGACAAGGAGGCAGAGACTGAGAGGTGTTTAAGTAGGGCAGGGACCAAGTTGAACAGGTAAGCAATCAGGCATGGCAGGTGAACTGAAAGAGTGATTAGGCTCAGCATGGACAGGACAGAACATTAATCATGACACCTATGCATGTCATGATCTGTGGTCCTTTGTTGTGTTTTTGAAGTTCTGTTGTCCCTGTGCTCCCTGTGTTGTCCTGTCTTCCCCTGATTGCTCCCAGGTGTGTCCTGTTTCCCTGATTTCCCCT
>JAUZNJ010037755.1:0-11342 GCA_034780135.1 Jordanella pulchra | reverse complement strand
ATCTATTAAAAAAAGACTGCTTATCGTTTTTTGGAGTATGAAAAAAAATTCAATGCAACTTTAGTTCTAGGCAGAGGTAAAAAAGAAATAACAAATGAGGCTGATCTAGTACTAAAAGCATGTTAGTTGTAAGTGGATAAAAACTGTGAGAAAAGGATAAACCATTTAGGTGAATACTTTATGTAAAGAAGACTGCATGCTATTCTGTCAAACTTTTATTCATGATAGGCATTGTTGCATAAAACTGAGGTCTGTCCTAAAAGGAAGTCAGATTGCTAGTATCATTTATTTATTTTTTTATATATATGTATACAGAAAATATTTTCTTGTAAATGTTAGATGATTCTTGAGTTAAATAATGAAATTAACATTGCCTCTGTGCAGCTTTCTTTCCAAGCTTCTAATCAGCTAACCTCTAGATTTGAATATTCACTTCATGTTCAAAACAAGATTCTCTTGACTGAAAGTATCTTGTATTCTTTGAAAAGTTTCTGTTATAAATTCCATTTACAGCAGAGACCTTTATAATATGACAAACCAATTCATAATGTGCAGCACTCATAGTTCTATGCATGATTAATTTGGGGCAGACATTCAGCAAAATCTTTCAAGCTAAATGGGTGAAGCAACACCAAGTGCCTGCCTACCAAGGTTTGGTTTTAGCCAATCAGGGTAACATATTAATTAGTAGCAGATGCCATGAGTCAAAAGAACTTATGTTTTTACTCTCTTGCTGTTTCCTCTTTTAAATTGGGACAAAACATATGTGATAGCAGCAGCTATCTTCATATTTTTGTAAGATAAGTTTTGTCCCTCACAGGAGAAATACGGTGCTCTTCCTTCACCACTGATTGTGATTTTTTCTACTACTTTTAACCCGCCCTTTATATGTGTCGTTCATGGTCAGTCAAAGCTAGGTTAAGTTAGATCCACAGCTTTGTGGTCCAGCTGATTGTGATTTACTTTGTTTTAGATTGGTTAAGCTGGATAGGCCGGGTTGGTTGAACTCGCTTCGTGGAACAGGCCTCAGCTCTTACTTTTGCCACAGCTTTAAGTCCCAACTTAAACTATAATGCTGCAACGTTATTTGCCGACCCACTTTGGGTTGTATTTGAATAAGTTAAGCTGGAAGATGGATTCTTGTGTGTTCATAAACTCACAAATTGCAAGAATTCTGCTTGCAGGCATGAGTAGGGCCATCATACAGTTGGTCAAGATGTTCAGCGAGGTGCTTAGAGGCAATAAAAATGTTTATTTTTAAAACTGTGCTTTCTTTTTCAAATATCCCTGTTTAGACAACTGATCTAAGGTGTGGTAAATTACCTTCAAAGATAAACCTCAAAGTCAAACTTTGCATATGGAAATTACATGAAGCACTGACCTTTTCAAGAGCCATCTTCCTAAATCACTAAAGCAGTGTAACGTCATACCAGCAAGCAACTCTACTCGTAAGTACTTCTTTTACATGTGTAAGGGTAATTAATAATGATCAAAATTTAACACAATTATTAGATGCACTTAGTGTCTGAATGCATAGCAAGTTTTAGAGAAAATAATGCATAATACAATAAAACCTGAAATAATATTTTACAGGTTCTAAGGGTTGACACCAACAAAATGTGATAAATCAGCCTGCAGATAAAATTGTCTTCCTTTTAAATTTTCTTTGCTGAACAATGGGAATAATGTAAAGTAGCTTTTAATTTAACATTAAACTGAAGCAAATAGTTAAGCAAAGAACAGTGATTGTTTTATATTTAATGATTTCCTGTGCCTGCTGACATGGATGAAAATCATGTAGGGTTTTTTTTTCAGTAATGTAGTGGCTTTACAGCTAATCTCTGCATCAGTTTCCCCCAACAGGAAACATCCACAATCCTCAAAGAATGGCTTGGATAACTATCTTCCTCCTTGGTAAGAGCTGAAAAAACACCTACCGGTAATTCTTGCATGTTAAACTAAGAAAGTAAATATATTAAACATCTGCATTGCAAACTAAAAATTGCTACTGTTCTTCCATTACCATTAACACAACTGCAACTGAGGATAAACTACAATAAAATTTGCTGCATTCTGTTGTTTGAGTTTTGTTTAGTAATCACTGGATATGAAGCACCGTCTTTTAGACTTCAAACGATTCATAAGGTTTTTATACTAATCAGAAAAAGCAGCACCAGAACTTAACACACTTTAGAATCAATGTACATAAACATCTTTAAATAGTTAATGCCAGCTTTTACCCCCAGACATTTTATTTCTCTTTTTGGAATTTGACAGACTTACCGTTTTTATTGAGTAACGCTTTTTGAGCTTATAATTATTAGACTTTGATTATTAAAGTGGTAAAGAAAACAGTTTCAAACATAAATATGTTAATAAAATTAACAGAACATCGGCCGCTTGATGTTTATTTTGAATGTAAGTTTTAATACTTTGTGTTTCAAGCAGTAGAGTATGTTAAGAGTATTAAAGCCATTTTAATACTTTTTTATTATGGGAATAAAGTCATAACAATATGACAAAGTCAAAGCATTACCGAAATAAGTCATTATAGTTTGAGAGTAAAATCTTTATATTTTATGGGGCAAGAAAGCTTGACAAGAAAGAATGACAAGAAAGCTTTAATAGACTTATTAAGATCTGATCTGACCTGATTTGTTAAGTTAGACAGCAGCCTGAACCTGAGCCAAACATTGTTATGCAGAGGGAAGACCTCTTCTGGAAGAATATACATCTTGTAATATTATGAAATTATTTTCATAATATAACAATTTTGCTATTGTAATTTTACAATTTACACGGGCTTACATTGCAATGTACTGAATACCATGGAAAGCTAACATTCATGCGTCATGGTAACGTAAATCAGCTTCTTTTAAATTCCGATAATTATGATTGGTCACAGACTTGAGGATGAAGCGGCTCCAAGCACAGCGCTGGCTCCATCTAGTGATTGAAGGGGGAAAAAGTAAAGCAAAAAAGGGAAACACAAACCTGAGACCCTGACAAATTTAGAAGCAGTTAGTGAAGGTAAATTCCACTTGTGCCTTTATTGTGACACATCAACAGCAAGACCTTTACGGGAAATGCGATGGGGGTGGCATGGGTAAAGGCAAGTCCAAATGAAAGGATCTGGGAAGTTTATGAATTACTAAATATTAAACAATCATTCCACCCACTAAATAAGGTAAACATGGTCACTGTTATATTCAATGCAGTACAGGAATGGCATGTTATGTTATGCAGTGACTTTATATTCTAGAACAGCAGCACCAACATCTGCTGGGATGGGAGTGTCATCCATCGAAATTAAAAATAATTCTCTCTTAAAAACGTAATCGGCGCAAACAGTTTTAGATGCATAAATCAAGTAGCACTGAAAAAGTAGATACTTTTTATTCAGTTCAGAGCTTCATCGGGGAATGTTTAACCTCTAGATAACCTAAAAAATATCTATTGATATATCTGAAACAAAAGTGGTACATATCTTTTTTTTATCATTCATTTTTACAAATTTCTATTTACCTGCACAAACCTGCACTAACTGTACAGTCTATTTGAAGAGTTTTTTTCATGTGGGTGGGGTGTCTGCTTCAGGCAGCTGACGCTCCAGCAATTTGATTACACATCTGAAATGCAGAACAGTGAACTCCCTGGGGACACTGCGTTCGGTCTTAATGCATCATTGGAGATTAATAATTTTTTTAATCAATTAAATAAGTAACATTTTGTCAATCCATCAATAGAGGCTTTTAAATATTAGCTAAAGCTCTTGCTTGTAAAATAAGGGTTACTTTTGACTGACAACTGTGTGCAGGAGACCAGATACCTTCTTTCCAGACAAAAAGCAAGCGGAGTCCAGGGATGCTCTGCTATTTATTGGACCAATAATCGTTTAAAGGCACAAAATGATTTTTCTCCATGTGTTTGCTTTTTTTTTTTTTTTACACTCTTTTTAGTTTTTGCAATTTAGCTAAAATCTACATAGTTTACAAGTGATCAGTTTACTTTTAGCTAATATTAACATCTATTAAGGTCACCTTGTTTAACTACTGCATGAGGTTTTATTATGGCTGACAGGAAGTGAGACAGTGACAACTGTTGCCACTGTCTCTCTTATTATAAAACCAATCACGTAACAGTATTTCTTTCAGATTCTTACCTCACTAAAATACAGGTAGGTTACACCAGAAACAGGATTCTGTTTGCATGCATGCATGCATGTGCCTGGGTCTACAGCTTTTTAGAATTGCTTATTTGCAGAGGATTGTACAGTGAATAGTCCAACTATATAAAAATATACATATATTTTAATTAAAATGTTAGTGCTGCGATTATATTGTGAAATGTAAGTATTTAGCTGGGACAATGAGGTGTTTATTGTAGTTTCAATAGTTAAATATATAAAAAGTTTTCCAGTTATGGTTTTCCTAGCTGCTTTTAAAGGCCCAGTTTTCTCAAAGCTAAATTTTTCCTAATGAACCCAAGTATTTCAAAATAAAAGTTATTTGGATAATTACTTTTTCCTAAGTCACTGAAAGCCTACTGTTCTTTAAATTAGTTTGAATCTTTGACATATAAGATTTACTCATCTGTTAGAAATAGTTGCAGTTATGTTGAATGTATACTTTGTTATCTGTAAGATGGGTTGTGAAATATCACTGTTTTCTGTTAAGCAGGATATCGAAACATTTTCAAACCAAAAACTGGCATAGTTGCTCTCACTATCCTTTAAATTTCCACGTTTTTCAGGCAATTGTTGCTCCATATTTTAATTGTCACACCAGATTTAAATGTCCTCACTCGGATATATCATTTCAGTGTGGCTGTGATGTAAACCTAGATCACCAGAATGGCTCACCAATTTACTGTGTTCTTGGGAAAATCATTGAAGGCAGCTTTATAAACCTAAAATAATTTCCCACAGCTGTTTAATATCTAGAGTGAATCAGTACATTTATTTTTTTACAAACTGCTACATTATAACCTAAACCAGTCTTAAAGCTGCTCAGCAAACCAAATTTAATTAACTAAAAACATTGCCTTTAACCTTTTTTGTTGATCAATGCTCAGGATTCCATCTTGGCTTCTGCTCCCAATTCCCTCTTCGTATGTACTACTTTGTTGACAAGAAAGTGACCTGGTATGAGGCTCAGCAATACTGCAGGGAACATTATGGGGACCTTGCCACATTTGAGAGCATTGATGACATTAAGAGGCTTGAAGCTAATTTGTCCTTTTCCTGGGCATGGATTGGCCTTTGGGATAACCCAAAAACCTGGAAATATCAACTGGGGAATGAGTCCAATTCCTGGAGATGGTCCGGAACAGGAGAAACAAGTAAAACTGGTTACCATGCGTGGAGCAGTGGTTATCCAGACTTCTCTAACGGAAATGAAACATGCGCTGCATTGTTTGAGCACCTGCAGTGGCATGACAGAAACTGTGATTGGAAGTCTGCTTTTATTTGCTACACTGGTAAGAACATATCATTTTAAATATATAACAACTTCAAAGACAAATTTCCATAGACATTATTTTCTCTGCACTGATCAACATTTCTGAAAGTTATATGCAAATATTAAGCTATGTAAGAGTTGAAGCTGTTGAAAAGTTTCTTTGCAGGTTGCTTGGCATAACTGGTAATCAAAATTATGACTTTAGTGTTCTTACACTTTTGATATATTAATTTTATAATATAATTTATAATATATATTTATTTTGTATTTCTAACCTTGTTTGTAATCTTTACTTAATCTTAAAACAAGTAAGCAATCAAATGCCCAAATATACTTTTGAGGGCTCCTCAGAAAGCTTGGGTGATGCAAACTCTATGCAAATTCTCAGTCATCCAGGTCTCGGTGACCAAAAACAGGCTTAAAACAGAGGTATCCATACTATAGCTTACTTTTTTTCTAAATGGAATTGACAGTTATCTTGTGGTCTTGGTCCATTCTGACAGATGACAGGCTGACTGAATTTCACAAAGTTTTTAGAATAGGTGGTAAAGCAGGTCTGAATGCCTCGAAGCAAATTATAGACTAAACCTTTGCAATAAGTCATCCAAGAATTAAAAAAAAAATTTAAGAAGTCAATATTTATGAACTAGTATACATGCTATATGGAAAAAGATGGAGAAAAAAAAAGAACTAATACCTTTGTGTTTTTGCAGTTACAGAACAAAATTTGAAACAATATGTATACATCCCAACCATAGAAACATGGAGTTATGCTCAAAAATACTGCAGAACACACTACACTGACCTGGCAAAAATTGAGAATGAGCAAGAAAACAGACAGGCTAGGGAAACAGAAAAAAACTTAAAGATCGCCTGGATCGGTCTGTACAGAGTGCCATGGGCTTGGTCTGATATGAGCTCAACCCCCTTCCGAAACCAGGACTCATTAACTGTAAACAACTACCTTGGTAATCAGCATTGTATCTGTACGAGCCCTTCACATGAGTGGGCTGATGAAGACTGCAATAAAGAAAAAGCCTTCATCTGCCAACAAGGTACTGTAATGATTAGAATCTAAATTTGGGAGCGTGTGATCCAATGATGTCATTTATTTTTTAACACATAACTGTTCTGTTCAGTGGTTAGGATGATCACTACTGTAAAGATAACTTCTGTGACTGACGCCGACCTGACTAATCCAGCTATCAACATTAAGGTGCTGCAACAGGTATAACAAGATGGTTCCCTGGTCATCCTAGTACTTAATAAGTAGTAGGTACTTTCTAATTTTTATCTTAATTCTTCTCAGCTTGGTGACATTTTCATCAGGAAGGGATGGACTGATTCCAAACTGCAATGGAAGATTTTGACCAAAAGAAGAGAGAAAATTTAACGTGGGAGACTTCATCAATTTGCTAATGTTTTTTCCACGTGATTCTTCTTTTAATTTTCTTTTAGGCAGTAGTTGAATTTTATCATATATTCATATATTTTTAGTCAGTCTGTAAAGCAATATCACAAATTGCACTGAAGCAATGGGCACTGGTATAGTAATGTTTTATCTTTGGATACCATCTTTGAAAGCTTCAAATTCAATCTCAATCCTGCACAGATAGGTTCACAACTATAAAGAAGTATTTCAAAATTTCTCTGCTTTTGTCGCTATTCCTGTAACACTAATCCATGTATATATTGTGTGTCTATGGTGCACGAAGATATCATTATTTAAAAGGTACATACTCACTTTATTTGACATTTTTCAAATGTATAGTACAGTAACTCAATCTGGTGGCATGCAGTTTTTTTTTGAAAGATTATCACCTCCTCTTGGTGTATTATTTATTGTTTTTGTGCTCTATTTTTTCTCAGTTTGTAGGTAAATAAAGTCATTTATGCATATTTGCTGTAACAAAGAAGGTGTGATACTGCACATGGACACAGGGGGTAAGCAATGAAATAGCTTACAGAGGCTAAGCCAGGTAGCATAATCAGCATAATTAGTCTCCGGTTTACCCACACAGCAATATTTTGGATACTACAAAAAAAAAAAAAAAAAAAAAAACTCTGAGGTACAGCTACAAATGAAATTCTTAACTCTTTCAAAACATTCATGGGGTGTTGCAAGGATTACATTTACCACCAGAGAGCTATATGAAAAATATAACTTAAACGATGCTGTTTATTTAAAAAAGGCTCAAAGGTCTTTTCAATTTTGTCTTGTATAACATTTAAAGCCATAGTTGCTAATCCTGTTCAGAAAAGCTTTTTAATAAAATTAAATGGTCCTTCCATCCTGAGTAGTCAATGCCTAATGTATTCAATAAAATGGACAAAAAAAATCACATGTCTGTGAGCTGCAAGATGCTAAAAACTCTTACCAATCCCTGCCATTTGGTGCGAATGGGAAAAAAAAACAATCAGATGCCTTATCGGTGAAGGTTCTCAGTCATCCAGGTCATGGTCTAGAACTTTCTAGAAAACTACAAGTCCAGTTGCCTAAACTGAACTTTCTAAGCTTAATCAGATGCCCTCATAAGGTTTGGCTGTTGCTGGATTTACTCACTACACCCCTTGCAAAACTTGTGAGGTAAGTATTGCTAAACAGAAAATGCTAAAGCACCTAGAGTGGGTAAAATAAGTATTGAACATGCCACAATTTTTCTCAGTAAATGTATTTCTAGTGGTGCTATTGACATGACATTTTCAACAGATGTCAATAACAATCCACTCAGTCCATACATACAAAGAGATCAAACCCTAGATTTCCAGAAATTAAGTTATGTGTAATAAAATGGAATGGCACAGGGAAAAATTGTTGAACACACTTACTGAAAATTATTTAATTCTTTGAACAAAAGCATTTGTTGCCAATGACAACTTCAAGACGCCCCTGTATGGAGAAATTAGTTGCATGTGTGACACAGGTGTGATTTTGGCCCAATATTCCTCACAAACAGTCTTCAAATCTTGAAGGTTTTATGGGCCTCATCTATGAACTCTGATCTTTACTTATTTCCATAGATTTTCTGTTGGATTCAGGTCAGGTGATTAGCTTAGCAGCTTTATTTTCTTTCCACTGAGCATTTTCTTGGCTGTTTGGGGTCATTGTCCGGCAGAAATGTCCACACATGTCTCACCTTCATCATCTTGGTAGATGGCAGCAGATTTTTATCAAGAATGTTTATTTTCATTTTTCCAGTCATCTTTCCTTTAAATTTTTTGAAGTTTGTCAGTGCCATATGCTGGAAAACAGCCTTGCGCCATGATGTTCCTGCCTCCAAACTTCATTGTTGGTATTGTGTCTTGAGGGTGATGTGTAATGCCATTTGACCTACAAACAAGATTTGCATTACAGCATCCAAAGAGTTCAATTGTGATCTCATCTGACCAGACTATATTCTCCCAGTATTTCACAGGTTTGTCTAAATGTTGAGCAGCAAACTTTAAACAAGCTTCAACATCCTTTTTCTTCCGAAATGGAGACTTGCATGGTGAAAGTGCATACAGGCCATGGTGGTTGAGGGCATTACTTATCGTTTTTTTGTAACAATTGTACCTCCTAATTCCAGGTCTTTCTGAAGCTCTCCACAATTGTTCTTTGGCTCTTGTACAACTCTTCTGATAATTGTTTTCACTCCTCTGTGAGAAATTGTAAGCACTGGGTCGTTGTCAGTTTATGTTGATATGATGTTCTTTCCACTTCCGGATTATGGACCCAACAGTGCTTACTGGAACACTGGAACTAATGCCATCATTATGATTTCCAATAGGGTTGCAAAGGTATAAGAAAGCTCTTTAATTTTATCCATCATGAGATGTTTCTTGTGTGATACCAGAGACACCCTTTATAGGCCATCATTAAGGGCTGAACCATCCATCCATCTTCCAATTCATCCATCAGGGTTGTGGTTGGGCCGGTGCTTAACTCTGACAGACTATGGGCATAAGGCTGGGTACACCCAAGACAGGAGGCCAGTCTGTCGCAGGGAAACACATAGACGTACAACCATACACGCAAACACTCACACCTAGAGACAATTGAGAGATGCCTATTAACCTCACATTCATGTTTTTGGACTATGGGAGGAAGCCGGTGTACCCAGAGAGAACCCATGGATGCACAGGGAGAACATGCAAACTCCATGCAGAAAGACCCCAGGCCGGGACTGAACCCAGAACCTTCTTGCTGCAAGGCAACAGCGCTACCCACCAGTCCACAGTGCAGCCAAAAAAAAAAAAACTAGTAACTTTTTTTTTTTTTTTGCTTTTCTTCCAAGAAGTTAGCATTAGCACCAGGCATAGAGCCCACAGCATTGGCTGTAAATAAGATTTCTGCTGATAACACATGATCTGGCTTCCAGTTAACATGTATGTAGTAATATTTCTGAGGTTCCGTCCAACAGAGTATTCTTTTTGTCTTCCCTAGGGTTAGTGAAAGAAACAATATAAAAATACAGCTGGGTGATGAAGTAAGAATTTCAAGAGCAGGTTTTGCACTATTAAGGTGTTGTAGAAAATAAACATTATTTGGTAGTTTGATGATTTAAGTCAGTTATAGTTGTGTAAAAAAAGTATTAGACATCCAGTTAAATAAAGATCTATGGATATTCTCTCAGTCTGCATTTATTTCTTTCTTTGGAAAGAAATGAGAACAAGACTGAAGTCATAGCATGATGTTCAGCTCTTCTGATCTGAAACAGTTTCCATATCCTAACTTAAAGTCTGAAGGTTTTTCAGAATCATAAAACAACAAAGACAGAGTGGAGACAACAAGTAAAATGTTATGAGAATAGAACTGGCTTGTTATGGGAGGATTATTTCTTCTTCCAAAACAACATTTCACAACTAGACACTGTGTGGACTTGTAGGTGGAAAGACTTGAGTGAGACCTTTTATAAGTAAGTAATTGGAATAAATCAAGACGTGTAATAGAGAATAATAGGAGATTGATTTTTCCCACAACAATTGAAAAACCAACTGTTGCGAACTGGTCAACGTGGTAAAAAAATGCTTTAAAATGATTTGATTGTAGTTTCTCTGAAGTCTTTACTGCAATAATGATATACAGCACAGGATACAATGTGGAGTCTGTTGGTTGAACAGGGGTCAGTATGCTTTGTCTGAAAATTGTTTTTACCAAAGGCAAAGGTTGTGCAGGACACAATGTTGAGTGTGATAAATAGCATAAATTGAAGGCTTTCATGTAACCATATGGTTAGAGACTAAGAGAAAACTAAGAAAAAGACGTTAGATAATCTAGAAAGAATGGAAACGATTTTAAGTCTCAGAAAATTCTTTTATGCTTTCTAATGTTTTCCAAATTTTTCTTAAATGGAAGTAATGTGTTTACATGCTGTTAACAAAACAACTACAGCCTTGCAGAATATTAGTGGGAAGCAGGTAAAAAGATTTTGTATAAAGTCAAAACATGTCAAGACTGAAGTCTTCATGAGCAGACAGTTAACACTAGCTCATTACAGTCCAAGCTTTACTGTAAGAGGACCAAATCAGACTATGTAACCTTTTGAACATTTACTAATTGCTAATTATAAAAGCAATCTATATTCAGGAAATAAAAACATTATGACCAAAAATCCTCACGTATCAGAATATATGTACCATTGAAGTACCATTCAAAGGTAACGTTTGAGCAGATATCAGTTTTTTTCTTTAAGTCTACATTTCCATATAAAAAAAAATTTACGGTCTGATGTAATATGATAATGTTAAATTTATTAAATTTAGTAATTTATTAAAAATATATTTTTCATTTGGTGAGCAGGACTGTGTATATATATATATATACACAGTCCTGCTCACCATTATTGGCACCCATGAAGTTTAAGTACATATAGTGGAATATTTTCTGAAGGAAATTCATCA
>JAUZNJ010037754.1:0-11342 GCA_034780135.1 Jordanella pulchra | reverse complement strand
CACCCACATACAAAGCACTTTTAGGAACCTTACCCAAAAGATTCACCTCACACCTACCTCCACCTGACTCAACAGAAAACTACACGTCCAGTTGCCTAAACTGAACCTTCCTAGCTTACCTAGGAAATATCATTTTAAGCATCTTCCGGTTACATTTTATAGACCTTATTCTGCTCAGCTAGATAATAATCCTTATGTGTGTTGCTTTTTTAATCACTAAATTATGCCAAAATCACAAAGAAAAAAAAAAACAACAGTGCAATTTTAGGTTATATTGTTGGACATAGATGAATATATGATTAGATCATAATTTCATCTGTTATTGCTACTCATCTGGAAGTAGCAATAACAAACTGCAATACAGAAGCAGTTAGAAGAACTTTTGGGTAATTGTTCGAAATAAAAATAAAACCCTTTCAGGTAAAGAATACTGACAATAATACTTGGCTCATGACAATATTAACTGTTGTTCATCCAAGTCAATAGATTAACTGTGCTTGTAGAACATCAAAATCAGGGTGCAGAATCTAAAACTTCAACATTTTTTACTGTGACTTTATAATTTATAATCATCATTAAGGAAGCTCTATTTAATCCTAGCAATGGGTAATCACACATTAGATGCACAAAGTGATAAGAACTCCTGAATTTACTTCACCTGCAGCTGTAATTAGTGCAACATTAGATGGAACTACACAATAGTACAATAGCTCATAAGATAAAAAACACACATATGGGCACATATTATGTTCTCTGCACATTTTTGGATCTGGTCAGAGTTCCAGAGACTGGTTCTGTGGATGTTAAAACATTTTTTTTTCTTTCTTCCTCTTATTTACCTTTGGAGCACTTTTGTTTCTGGGAACATTTTCAATGGTTCATGCCTGGATGCTTTGAATAGAGGAGATGGAGTCAAGTTCAAAAGTTTCAGGAACTGTGAACTGCTGAGCTTTGTGAACGCAGAAACTAGTTGGGATACAATCCTGTGCTGTGAACGGATTTCCTTATGACATTACACTTACAGGGATGATCCCATTTTCAACATCTGCTTCATTCTGCCTGTGTTATGATGTCAGTGACACTGGTAAAAAAGTATCCACCAGGGGGTGTGGGGAGACTGTTGTGGGAATATAGTATTATGCTTCCAGTTAAATAAAGGGGATCAATGAATATTCACTCAGTCGGCATTTATTTCTTTGCAAAGAAAAAGAACAAGACGAAATCACAGCATGACGTTCAGCCCTTTTCTAGTTAGAGAACAGTTTCTCTCACTAACTTAAACCCTGCAGAAAGGCTGCTAATCAAAACTCTTACAGACAGAAGAAAACAGTAAAATGTTATGAATAAACCCTGGAAAAGTCTAGTGTTTTATGAGAAGTCTAGGGTGTTATGTTCAAACACTCTCTAATAGGATAACAAACTTCTCCCCCTTGTAGCTCTGAGGCCTGGGTGAATGCTTTAATAAGTAAGTAAATTTAAATCATGACTCATAAATCTATGTATGTAAAGGGAAGCAATAGGAGATTTAATTCTTCCTACAAGACAAGTAACTTGATGTCCTAACATTTAGCCCATTAAGGTTTTTTTTGTTTATGTCATCTAATAGAGGTACCTTCAACATTATTCCTCTCACTAAAATCCCTCACAGATACTTAGCATTTGAGTCCATTAAAAACCTCTAAGAATTAGCTTATTTATTTGTCTTTATACCAGAACATGATAAAGCTATCAAGGATAGACTGTAGTTTTGAATGCACAGTCTATCTGCTGATTCCTTAGACTTTTGGCATTTATGCAGAACATACTATTGCCCTGAAAATGCTCCACATATCCAGATTGGAGAAAAAAAAATGCATTAATGTCCATCTATGAGACATTAGCTTTCATAAATGTCTTTTAGGACACAAAAAGAAAACACCCACATTCTCTTAGTTTTGCATGGGATCATTTACTTTATTGAAGAGAACTCGAAGTACCAAAAGGAAATCAAAGCAACAGATGTTAGTTCCTCACATTCAAAACAAGTTGTGAACTAAACATTTTGTTAGTACCTAAAAAAAACCCTAACATAGTGTTTCTTGTTGAATAAGGCAGATTGATTCGTATGTGTGATGACCTCCCCTGAATGTCATTCTTCAAGTCGGCTGTCTGAAAACTTTGACTTATCAAAGTTTCACCTTAAGGCTTTTTTATTATTTACTACATGAAATTAAAAAAACAAAACAAAACTGAACCCTTGTGACTTAAAAAAAAAACGCTACAAATGTGCTTTGCAGGTTTGAATCTGAAATTGGTCCAAAATGCTTGTCTCACACTTCAGTTCAAAAATCCAGATTTCCTTGCCAAATTTGACCTTTGTTATTTAAATCCATGCTTAATGTTGTAGAAAAATCCCCTCTCCAGCATTTTCTAAATATATTCATAGTCAGATTCTTTAAAAGGCAACTAAAAGAAAGATAATCTAAAGATGAAAACTGATAAAACTTTATGATACTTTTCAATCTTTTCCACATGATTTCCCCAGCTGCACGGCTCCGAACACTTTGATTTAAAAGCTCAGATGACCTATTGTCACAGGACAGAGATAAATAGGTTGAAAATAAATACATCAGTAGTTCAATGCAAAATACATATACACAAGTCTTTTTTTTTCTTCTATTGGTTAAAATACTTCAGCAGATTTGCTAGTTCAAACCTTTTGGTCCATTTACCACATGATCAAAAGGTAGGGAATGTGAAATAAATACTTTAAACTTGAGAGCATCATGGAGACACACAGATGTTGGCTACAGTAAATCCATTCAGCCTTTTCTGGTCCCTTTAAAATGAACACACACAAAAAATGATGCGATATGTTCGACATCTGAATGTAACTAAGAAAATAAATCCAGCTCAGGTTTAAGTATAGGTTCTAATTCTCAACTTTTTTTTTTTTTTTACCTGAGAGTTTTACAAAGGAGTTTAAAACTTACCCCAGTTTGTAAAATTGGGACCAAAAACCTCCATGTATTTTTCTGAGGTTCAGAACAAGTCAAGGAAATTTAGTGTTTTATGTTGGATGCAAAGTTTTGATATTTCAGAAGCTAAAATCTGAAATAATGTGACGAGAATAGGAAACTTTCTGGCTTCAATGGAAAATAAGAGCAAACACTGAACATCAGCCTGAACACGCTAAACACCAATTTAAAAGTCGATGATGGCAGGGTCATGCTGTGGGAATCCTTATGATTTTTCTAAATTCATAACATTCACCTTTTTCCTTCTATTTCACAACTTATTCACTACTCTGCTACGTGAAATCCCAATTCAATATTTCAAAGTTTGCAGTTGTAATTGGCCATAATGTCTTAAAACATTCAAATAGAGATTTTAGAGGCAACAAAGAAGGTTGATATGTTTATGTTCACATAAGAGGCTGCTTCTCCTATTAATCATAGACTTGCCAGTTTCTAAAAGCATCTTTAACTCATTTACACTGAAACTAGACATATTTAGAAGTACAAAACTTACAAAAAAAAAACTGTATAAGAAAGTGTTACAGGAATGATTTAATGAGTCAGAATAGCAAAATATATAAGTTAAGATCAGAACTACTTTGAAAAAAATCCCAACCAAATACCTTTCAGTGATATTTCCCTCAGCGACCCCTTTGTTGAGAGAGACTTCAAAACAATCAGTTACTGACATATAATGAGAGGTCACAATATCAGCTGGTGTTTTAGTAAAAGTGGTGGAATAACTTGAAGTCCTCTCTCAAAACTGTTTATATAACTGTAAAACAAAAAAACACCACAACACTCAAGCTGGGTATGTAAAGTTGATGTTTTTTTTAAATACACCAGCAAATGCTATGAGGAGGCCTTAGAGAGATCATAGTCGACGATGAGCTGTTTAATGTACGACAGTTTTTCATGAAGGTACTCGCAGCGCTTCTTTTCTTCCCTGTAGCTTGGAAACTTCTGTAGAGAGAAGATAGCGACACGATTCACAGATCATCCTCAACAATTATGGAACACCTTCAGAAAACATGTACTTGCATCCAGAGTAGTCACACAGTTACATCCAAAAACCTCAGCTAATTCCCTTTAGGATGTACTTGATGGATCAACACAAAGAAGCACATAATTCAGAACTGGGAGAAATAGAAATGAAAAAACTGAGGTGTGCATTTGTAATGTAAAACATCCTGGTAGAATAATCCTGCCATCACCATGTATGTTTTGGTCAAAACGTTTTAATCTCATCCAAGCGTTGAATTTAAATTTGAACGAATCCTGAGGTTAATTTACACAGTGGACCATTTATTGGAACTGTATCTTTAGTCTTACTAATGGGAAAAAGAATAGATGTTAAATTCAAAGTCACACACAGTTCCTTCAGTTCTTTGTTTTTAAAATGGAAATTAATAAAAAAAAAACAAAAAACAACATATATATATATATATATATTTTCCATACATTTCCCAGTCATGCACTTCTTTGTGTTGGTCCATCACATCAAATCCTTCCTGAAGTTTGTGAAATGTAACAAAATCTGAAAAAGTTCATATTGACTGAAGCATTTTTTTTAGGAATAGTCCAAGATTATGTCATTTAAAAACATACATGTCAAAAATACAAAGTGGTTTCAGCTGCCAAACTTTTCACAAAGCCATAATCTAGTCAGGCAAACGCAATTTCTCAGTTTGGTTTGGGGCATAACTATTTATTACAAATCTATTGTTATTGCAATATCCCCATGGGCAACATACATATCATGGTATAAACACCCTTGACTCAGAAATTAAGGTACCGTAAAATAAGTCTTTCTGTGCATCCAGTATATTTGGTCTAACTTCCATAAAATGTTTCAAGAGTTAAGAAAAACTACAGAAAAAAACTGTACAATTGTTTAAACAATAAGAACGGACACTGGTCAGAAGGAAACTTTTTTATAAAAGCTTGATGTTAAAATTGTAAATTTAATTTTTTGTTTTGGGATACATTGACAACAGCAACCAAAGTTATCACATCGAGCTTTTCTTCTAAATATCTAGTGGTTCTATAGCTGTTTATCCATGAATTAAACTAAGACATTTATCATTCTGTAAAATGTTAACGTGTGGGTGAAAAAAAGGAGGTGTTATAGAATTAGAGCAACAAGATTTTAATAAAAAAAGAACCACCTTTACCTTTCGAAATTTGCTGTACTTTTCCAGTATTTGGTCTTCCATCTTCTAAACCAGAAAAAGAACAGTTTACCAACTTATTGTAATTTATTTAGATTGGACAAAATCATCATGTTTGTTTCCCTGCTTCATGCCTCGTTTCCTGATGAGCTGTAGAGAGAGACGTACCTTATATTCCTGGGTGCCAGGAGACAGGGTCTTGATCTTGGACCCAAGCTGAACAAACATGTGAGTTATGGCGGCTATCCGGGAGTGAAGGTCTTTGTACTCATCGTACTCTGTACAGAAATCCTCCTGATATCGCTGCCGTTGCTCCAAACTTGTGATGGGGCTGTATGCCCTACAAGGACGCATAAACCCAGAAGGTGGAAGAAATATACGAGTTAAATGTGTTAATATGTTCAGATTTTATTCACAGCAGATTTTATCTGATTTTATCTCCATATAGGGCTGTCCTAGTTTTTCTTCTTTTTTTTTTTTTGCTTTCTAAAGTCTAATTCTAATCTAGGACATCCCAATTCTTCTTTTGCAGGATACTAGTTTGCCACAAGATGTCAGCAAAAAAGTAATGAAAAAATGTATCATGTCTGGTTCGTTTAATCAAAAACAACATTTAGAAGAAGAGGCACCACACAGATCCGTTACTTTACATTCTGTTTGAACTCACAGCACGTAATCCGGCTTCTCCTCAGAGGCTGCAGCACTTGTGATGTCAGGATCTGAAGCAAACACATGAGATTAAGAAAATTAAATTAAGTGGAGTTGAGTCAGAGCTGTCACAGACATGAGGCTCAGCTGCCGTCCAAACATTAAGCTGAGTGTTTTTGTTTCCCTAAGAACCGCAGGAGCATGAGGGTGTTTGTGCCGCCGGCCTCGGTTCAGACAGGCTAAAAGCTCGCGGGTGTCGGGGGACGTCTGTTTTTGAGTCACTCAGCCACAGAAGACTGCAGGGACTCAAGAGAGCTGGCTCATGGGAACCAACACTGCCAAGCTCAAGAGGTAATGCTGAACAAATGCACCACCTGTTGGATAAACTCTGAGCAACATAAAGCCATCTTCAGTCATCTCTTTTTTTAGTGTTAGTGGTTAAAGTCACATTTTAATCGTAGCAAGAGGTGAAAAACAACAGCTCAGACAAACATCAGCTAAACAATGTGAGGTAACAGGTGTAATGCTAAGACGAAATGAAAAAAACTGCCACATTGAGGCCAAGAAAGACCCAAAATGGAGGAACTGGGTAAATGTTAAAAGACAGGAAATGGGGTCTTACTGTCATGTTTATCTGGATTCTGCTTAAGGTCAGGGCTCAGCTGTAGCCATTCAGGTCCTTTGTCATCTTTTAACCTTTCCCGCTCCTTTTCTTTGTGCTTTTTAGATTTCTTCTTTCTGTGCTGGCTGCTGTTCTGCTGCTGCTGAGTGCCGTCAGAGTTAGCCGGCGGTGGTTGAAGTCGGCCCACTCTGGGGTTCTGGTCCCTGCTCTCTGAAATATGTCCGTCAGATGTGGTACGCACAAAAGGAAAGTCACTGTGGGCCACATTTAGGCCACACAGGTCACCGGTAAGGCCACTGGTCCTCTGAGATTCAGTACTGGAGTTGAGATTGGGGTCAAAGGTCACAGGTGCATTATCACGCGCTTCCTTAGTGTTCATGATTCCTTTTATGTTGGACTGGTGTTGTAACATTTGGTCAGAAAGTTTTTGTCTCTTTGCTGCAAGTCTGTCCCGTGAGTCCAAAGGAACAGGACGTTTCTGGAAAGAAACAAGGAGGCAGCAGAGAAATCCCTCAGTTCTATGTACAAAATGTACTTCACCAAAAGAATAGCACAGAAAGGAGACATTTGTGTACCTAAAACTGCCGTTTGCAATAACATCATGACTAAAACATTCAAGTTTGATGCTGTTTGTACACAAATGTTGTGTGCTACATGTATGGCGTACATTTTACTACATCCTCAGGACTCAGGAATAGATTAAGCTCTTTTTTTTTTTTAAATTAAGTAAAGTCTTGGCCAACAGGGCAAGTATTTGAGTATAAGTCTCCTAAAAACAACTTCAAAGTTTATTTCAAGTCATAGAAGATCTACTGTGTGTATTTTTAATCAGTTTCTGCCACTGTCGTCTGCCATTACTCTCCAAGCTTAACCAATCTTTCACACAGAATGAGTCATAAGAAATGGAGGCATGTTGGATTTTCTTAGGCGAGAATGTAGTTTTGTTGAACTCAAATAGCTGCTCAGACTGATTTTTTAGCTTATCTGCAGCAAATGTAAAAAATATTTATATAAATACTTTTACATATAACAGAAATGTCCCTCTGAAGTTAGGATGCTAAATGGAAGAGCTGGAAGTTTCTAAACCCCCCAACAGTAGATGATCCGATATTCTTGGTTCTAGAGATAGACTGATACTTTGGCTTGCAGATATTCTGGGCCAATAGTGGCTTTTCTTGTATTGGCCGATACTTGCAGACATTTGCTCCCTACATTTTCTATCCATTGTTAATGTTTTGCTGGATATGTAAATACAATTTATTTTTTGTTTGAATTAAGAATTGTGTAACATTTGCTATCCTTGAGTCATTTTTAACCATGAGAATAAAAGAAGAAAGAGTAATACCGGATTTCAGAATTAGCCCAAAATAGCCCTGAAGCTAAACCATGCAGATAAGAAGTTATGTAAGTTCATTTTTGCTTCAAATGGTTAGACAAGAAAAGGGAAATCAACAGAAAAATATCAGTTTAAAATCTATTACATTGTTTGCCTATTCAGCTCTATAAGCATGCTTTTATTTTGTAATAGCTCCTGACTGTTATGTGTTTCAACCCTTTCAAAATATGTAACTCTTGTGAAGTCATGTTTTTAAAAGACAGCAGAAAGAACGATGACAGAAAGAAGAAAGAAAAGCAAAACATTGCAGGGGAGGATATGAAAGTTCTTTGTGCAGTTTTCCATTAGGAAACAGGTGTGAAACCAAAAAAAAAAAAAGAAAATTAAACCCAAATAATTAATCTGTTCCTTCACATGCAATAAGCAATCGTTTCAAAGTTGGGCAAAGTGGTAATTATTATTTCCCACTATAAAATTCAACTCTTTGTTTCAGGTGTCGACAGTTTTGTAGCATTTCTGCATCTCAATAGAGCAGATCCACATCTATTACTGTAGAACGCCTATTTATGAACATGTTCTTTGTCTTTAAACATGTTAACATAAATGCATTCCCTGCTCTATACTATCAGCTTTATGAAAAATGCTAATAAATATAAACTGCTAATACCTACAAACAAGGTTATCGAGGAGAAAACCTGTATTTACCACAGCTGGGTTTTTCTCTGAGCTCGGATCCTCAGGGGTTGCAGGTATTGACAAGTGAGCTTGAAGGTTTCTTGATTTATTGCTGATGTGAGGCTGAGGTTTCCTGTTAAACACACAGTGAGAGACAGCATAAATAAACCAGAGTGTGTGGAACACTAAAATGTCCACATGAACAAGCAATACCCAAAGGGGTCGTGGATTTAGACAAGACGGGAGCAGGAATGTATGAAAGGGACAGGCTGCGTCTCTTAGTGCTGATTAGTCTGCATAAAAATGAGTAAAGCTGACAGAGGAAGGAGGCTAACACTGGTTTAACACTCACAGTAAGGCTGAAGGTCTCTGTGTCTGATCACTGTGCTATAAATTAACTTGATCCCTGGAAAAATGCAACTCTCGACATTTGCAATAGAACTGCAGGGTGCTTAACATAATTTGACTTCTGCAGGCTTTGGTGATATTTACTGTACATGCATTTCTTTTATACATTAAGTATCTATTCTATCAATAAAAAAATATGGAGAATCCTTTCTGATTAGAGATTCTGTGCGTTTTACCAGCCTTACTCACCTGGACAGAAGCCTGCAGATTAGCTGCTTCTCCTCCTCGCTGTAGCCTGGCCAGTCACTCTGCACGTGTTTGTAGAGGTCCTCCTTCAGCAAGTAGCTGCTGTCTTTGGGGTTCACCTTGGCTACCTAAAACAGAGAAGCTTTTGTCCATGAAAGGAGCAAAGTGGATCAAACTAGAACATCTTGTATTTATGTTTGGGAAAGTAACTAAATGCATGACAGCGTCCATAAAGTGGCAGGAAATTTGTCCTCAGAAGATTTAGTTTCTCGAGAACATTTCATATAGCAGAGACCTTATTTTTTTAGATGATTAACTCTGATTTTTAGAAAAAGAATAAGTAGTGTACATCAGTTTTGTTTTTAGAAGAGCTTCTTGCATTTGGAAATGCAAATATGAACTCTTACACTACATCGGAATATTTATAAAAGCTAAATTCATTAGCAAGAAAACCATTAAATATTGGGCAGAAAGTTTCGTTATTAAAATGGTCTCCATGTAGATTTATAATCTATTTCTATTTTCTAGATTCTAAAAAGCTAAACTATCCCTAAGCTTTTGTTGCCACCTGGGAGCCGAACACTTTCACTGTCAGTGATAGCCTCATCGTATCGGACTGCCTTTCTCTGAGCACATCCATCATTGTAATGCCTGCTGACACAGCGGCTGGCCCAACAGCAAACAGGATCTCTGAAGAGGCAATTACTGCACTGACCTAATTAGACACAACAACCTATACAACCACCCCCTTGAGCACACATATTGATAGGCTGAGGGTTTGGAAAGAACACAAACAAACGCAATCAGTAAAGAATTACAAAAAAGACCGACATTCACCATAAACAGCCTAAAAAAATGCAGAGAAGTCTGCTAGATCTGATGCTGGTTTATAATTTGTAGCGCCATGGTTACAAACATTTTAGTGTCCAGAAAGGTTTTTGGTTCAGTGTTTCAAATGGAAAGTGTGAACTATCCCTAATTGCTTTAAACGGGTGCTGTTAGAGGGAATTTTTTTTAAAGGTTGGTATACTATGTTCAGACACATCAAGATACTGATTAGTATGGGGGTAGATGCTTTATGTTTGCATGTGTGGGACAGGTCCCCATCAGAACCCGTATTTCTTTACCAACATGGATGTCACATAAACCTAGAGTGCCTTGCAAGAGTATTCATGTTTATATCCAAACCACAAACCTGGATGGCTTTTAAGATTTTACTGGACTTGAAAGAAAAGGATAACAGGTTTTTAAAATGGCTACAAACTGTAGTGGGACATTTTGTACATATTCATACATTCCTTTTAATAATAAGAAGAACCTGTATGCTTCATCTTCTAATCTGTATCTGTGGCTTTGCGTTTTGTATGAAGGAGTGCGATTCCTCCCGAATCCAAATAAAATAATTAGCTTTTTCTGCCTGGTTCCTGTAAGGAGAGGTCTCTTAAAGTTGTTTTCTGTTCACCTCCCCACATCCGTTTCTCAACAATGTTTTGCCATGTTCTGTTATGTGAATAAAAGGATGTCCTAACTTTCTGCTTGTTGTACATTTACTGAGGCTGTAAGGAACTGTCTCAAAAATTACTGTTTGCCTTTGAGTAAATTAGACTGAATAAACAAGATTAATCTTCTTCTTTTTCTTACTTTATCAAAATCAGTCTTACTTTATAATAAAAAATAATGATAAAATTCTGCACATAAATGAATTTGGATCTATCCTACTGCATCTATACATGTAGTTTAAAATTAGTCATCTAAAAAGGTGGTGATTAAAAAAAAAAAGGTATGACACAACTTCAAATAGTAAACATTGATGTCTTTAAATTAACAGGATTGTTAGCGAGCCATCAAGAGAGCAATAAGAAGCTACCAAGAAGCACTATTATAGCTAATGGTGGAATGTTTCTAGAGGACAAACATTGGTCATGAATTCTACAAATCTGGCTTTCATAGAAAAGTGGTAAGAAGAAAGCAGTTATCTAGAGGTAGCCATAGAAAATAAGGTTCATCCATTTTTCCATGACGAGACATAGATGCCCATTGAGGTTGTAGCACTTGTTCGGGGGCTCGTTCGGCATCTGACTGACCGGAAGAGCCAGAATGGAATGTTTTATAAGGAAATCGTATGCATTAGAATGTCCTAGTCAAAGTCTCAGAGCTATTTCACCTGGGAATTTGTGTCAACATTTGAAAGGGGACTAGTTAGATTTTCAAAGATTGTAGAAAGATATCGTCACCTTCTTAAAATAATTGCCTAAGTCATTTTTTGCAATTTTTCAGGAAACACAAAAAACTGAACTGGA
>JAUZNJ010037753.1:0-11342 GCA_034780135.1 Jordanella pulchra | reverse complement strand
ATTGCCTCCAGTTCAGTTTTTTGTGTTTCCTGAAAAATTGCAAAAAATGACTTAGGCAATTATTTTAAGAAGGTGACCATGTTGTATATATGGGATGAATATCACATGTTTTTTTTATTTTTATTGTTTTAACAGTGGCTGTAACGGGTATCTACCTTGGAGTTAACGTCACTCACACTTGTTAAATTCAAGTTCCAAAGATAATTGAATGCATCAAAAAAGTCATTATTTTTCAGAGAAGAAAATTTGGTTTTGAACTGATAGTTTGTTTTCTCTTTAAGTGGTAGTAAACCACTCTTTCAGTGGTGGTAGCAGTGTGGTAAGAAATGCTTTCTGTTCTTACATTTTTTCAGAAAACAAAGAGAACTGTCTACGTCTAAAATGCCATCTGTGTCCACAGATCTAAAGAAAGTTGTCTATGTCCAACTGTGGACTTACCTTGATCTAAAAGACACTGGTGAAAACTTAATCTGGTTTTACACTGCAACAAAGCACTAAGTATTTTTGACAACCTTTTACCTGTTGATGCAGGGAAATCAGCAGTCCTCTTGCTTTTAGATCTTTCTGCAACCTTCAACGCTATGGATCATCACATTGGTTTGGCCCAATTGGAGACACTTGAGTCCAGGAGGGAACTCCTTTACCATGTCTTTTCTGGATTGAGGTGTGCCACAGTGGTTGAAGCTGGCACCTTTTCATTTTGCCTTGAATATGCTTCCTCTGGGTTTTGTCTTTTGGGTTTTTTGTCCCCATTTAGTAGAAAGCATTTCCATTTATCTGACAATACCCACCAATAACACCTAATCCACTGTCAAGCTGCTTCAGAGTTGTCTTAGGAACGTACAGGCATGGTTGAAAGGGGTTTCTTAAAAACATAAATAAAATAAAACAAAACAGAGTTTCTTTGTTTTGGATGAAATAATCATGACAGGAACTGGTCCCCTGTCCTCCTACTGCCGTCCCTTTGTGAAACATTCGGTTTTGACGGTTGATCCACTGTTTCAATTTTACAGAATGCCAGTTAAAGCCAGTTTTTTTTCCTCCTAAGGATCCTGGCAAAAATTTAAACTGCAATGAAGAAGCAATCCAAGCATTTATAGCATTAGGTTTGGATTAATTCTTTAGGAGATTAAACCAGGGTTCCCTCCAGCATCTACAGTGTCCAAAAGCTGCAGACCAACTACTGATTAAAACAAAGAGGCCTGAATCCGTCGTCTGTCTTCTTTGCACCCTTCACTGGCTTCTTGTCGAATTTCAGGTGAAATTCAAGGTTTTACTGATTCCTTTCAAGAGTTTTATACTCTTTGGCCCCATCAGATATTCTGTAAGAGAGCTGCTGCAGCATAATCTTTTAAATCAATGTTCAATTTGATACAAGGATAACATTTGGACTTTAGGATTATAGTTTAATGGACTCAACAAAAAATGACTGGTTACCCTGCCTGGTGGTAAAGACATATTCCAAGATCACCAATCCAGAAATCCAGAATAATCTGCGCATTAGCTTGAGCCGTTATTTTTGCACATGGAAACAGAGTCAAGACATAAAGCATCTTGGGTAATGTTTAAAAACCCTGTAAAACACTCAAAGACAGCTGAAAAATCAAAAGTAAAGTAAATGGGAAGCTTTGAAATGTGATGTAAAGTGTTTAGATGGGTGTAATATTTATGGATGGGGAATGGTTATTGTTGCTTTTTATGACAAAAAAATCTACCAGCTGGATTAAAAACTATGCATCTTAAATTTAAAGTTGTTTGTTGGTGGGCGCTAAGAGGATGGGATGGGGCTGTCTACAGGGAATAGAGGGGAAATGTGCAAAAGGCCAGTTGAGGTTTTTACATTGCTGTCCTGAGGCCTCCTCTAAATGTTTTATATCTAAAACTAACAGATCTGTCATGTTACTCCTGAGCTGACTTGCTTGCAGATCTAAGATGTTCTATGGATTTTATTTCATTCTTCTTTACAGAAGTGAACAAAATCATTAATCCACCTAAAATCTAGATGTTATCTTTTATCTGACTCTTTGGCATCCTTCTTGGAATTGCTCCAGCCTCATCAAATACTCTGAATATTTGACAGCTTGCCCACGGCTTGTATAACAACACTAAGACTCTTTAAGAAGTGGATTTATGAACAGAAAAACAATAACTAGAAATGCTTAAAACAGAGGAAAAGCCTCTTAACCCAAGAAATCTGCTCACAACTATAAATAGAAAGAGCACGAGGCACAATGTAAACAGACATTTCCATGATAGATATTGTTATTTTAAAAGGCATTCGCTGTCTTTTTGAAAAAGAGAAGATACTGGGGTTTGATTATTGAAAAGTTCTTTAAGAGATCTTTTTGAAGGTGAAAACTAAATGAAAGTGTAAACTAAATGTTTTCTAAACTATTTTACTACAGAAAGCAGATATCCATAGTAAATCTTTTGAGGTAATTCAAGGGGATTTTGATGAGGAGAATCTACAGCTCTAAAATTCTTCCTAGGATGACAAAGCTCTTGGTTGTATCTCAAGTTTGAGCCAAGCCGTCCTACAAAGGAAGCTTATTTTAACTACATGTATGCAAGTAATTCTTTTCAAGACCTATTTCTTCACAACATAACTTGGAATATTTAACTAATGGATTCAGTGCAATTCAATTCAAAAATACTTTCTTTATCCCAAAGGAAAATCAAATGCTACAATAACTCATTCTTTGTTTTCTTTTAACCAGTTGTTGTAGGTGCTGATAGATGTAGGCAGGAATAATCTTCTGTAGAGGCCTGTCTTGCACCGGATCTGGAGAGGCCTCTGACTGAAGACACTCTATTGTTGTTTAAAAACTTTCTGAAGAGGATGCTCTCTGTTGTCCATAATCTTCTTCACTTTATGAATAATTCTCTTTTGTGAATTAATCCTAGAAGAGAGCCAGCCTTCTTTTGTAGCTTGTTAAGCTTTTTTATGTCATTTGTTCTGATACTGTTACCCCAGCAGATGGTGGAGTAAGTGATCACATTCTCCACAACACACTTATAGAAGATATGTAGCATCTTTTTGCAAACAACGGACCTAAGCCTCCTTAGGAAGCACGGTCTGCTCTGTCCCTTCTTGTAGACGGCATCAAGGTTGTATCTCCAGTCTATTTATTGTCCAGGTAAACACCAGAGGTATTTATACTCCTCCTACATCAGTGGCTTTATTGGCTCAGTTTTTCTTACTACAGTGTAGACAAATGTGTTTCTTAGAAAATCCCATCAATCTACTTAATTTACATAGGGTAGACTCCCATCAAGTTAAAGAAACGTTTAAAAGATGGAAACAGAGCAAACCTGAGATTAATTCAGAGTGTCAGGAAGGGCGTTGAAGAAAACTTTCCAAATGATACTGTTTTGAGTGCTTGTTTTTAACTATTTTTGGGTAACTTTTCTTTTATTAACTTGGCTGTGATGGAGTATGGTGTCTAAAATTCAGTTTTAATTCATGTAATTTATTTGGATTTAGGGGTGCACCGATTACATGTTTCTGGCCAATCAGCGTTTCCTAATCTTTAAAAAGCCTGTCATGCCGACTCCGATTTTTACCAATACAGATTTCCTTTTATAACTGATACTGACAGTTGTTATAAAACCACAAGTCTTCAATCTGACGGAAAAAACAAACATTAATCATTGTCCATGAAACAATCAAAAGTTCTAAAATAACTGCTAATTAACTAACTGCTTGGAAATTAAAGTTTAGGTCATTGACAATGGGTGGTTTTTAGACCTTTACAAAGAAAGATCAGATTGGTGGAAAAGACTGGTTTCATTCTAAGTATCGGCTGATCAGTTATCTCCTAAAATCAAGAAAATCAGTGCGGAAAATGAGCTGCCCATCACAAGCCGGTGCAGCATTTCTGCTCTGAGCGGCTTTCCCCCCCCCATTCTGTTTGGCTCCAGAGGGGCGAGTTCAGTACAAACAGCAAACTGACAAAACCCCAGAACTTCAGTAAATTAAAAACACAGCTGTTTACAACTTTTTCAAAGTCTTTTCATGCCGTCCAAGAGCAACAGTCATTTATTTCCAGGATTTTTCGCACGATCTGTTGATAGTGGTGATATTTATGGGCTAAACCACTGGATGTCTCTAGATGTTTACATTTGTGAACCCTTCGCGGTAGGTTTTGTTTTTCCACATTGATCTGTCCAAGTAGTCAGTTTAGCAGTTAGTTTTCTTGGTGCGTGATTTACAAATTCTGTCCGCATGGACGCTGCGCAGTGGGACCTCGCAGATGTGTGAACTAAGCTTTAGGCTCTGACGTTAAAGGTAGAAAATCTAAAGTGTTTTAATATATTCAAAAGGCATATTATGCAATTTATCGGATTGCAGTTTTTTTTTAAAGAATGACACGTTGATAACCCTTTTGTCTATATCAACCAAGTGAAACCATTATAGTCCCATTCTACTTGAAATGTACATGTATAAAAACACATAAAAACCTGATAATGCATGCAAAGCTGATATACTACCCTGGTATACACAGGATTTGCATCTTTATTCTAGGCAGGACAGTCTAGATGTGGTGACTCTCGAAAATGGCAGCAGCCAAAAGGACACAAACAAATGTTGATCTTGAGAATGTGCAAAAATACTAAGAGTAGGATATCGTAATGTAATAACTCACCATCCACACCGTGATATTTATTAAATCAGAAAGGAATTGCACTGCAGTTTCTGCGTTTAAAGCTAAATGCAAACTTGCGAGCGAAATTGGCCAGAGCATAGACATAACTTCTGAGTAGGTAACTAACAAAAAAAGTCAAAGTCCTTCAAGTTTAGCGCCTTTCAAACAAAGGAAATGAATTTACTTCCCATTTCATAATTTCTTGTAAGCTCTTTGATTTTCATCAGCAGCAGCAGCAGCAGCTGCCAAGTGGTGCTGAACACACATTACAAACAGACATGAGCTCATATTCATAAAGACCACCTGAATCCTTTGTTTTTCTTTCTTTTTCCTCAAGAACGTTTCACCTCCCAGTGAAGCTTGGGACTCAAACCCCAAAGTGGTTTTATAACAGTCACTCAGAACCAGAGACCCTCTGCTGCATGAGCATCGTACAAAGTGATCCTCCAGCAGCAGACGGCTGTAAATCAGCCAGATGCTTGTGACCAGCTGAAGATCCATCACAGCATGTTTGTCAGCTCTGTGAGGGCTGCCAGATTTGACAGATATACACTTGCATAAAGAAACAGGAGCGTGTGGGCCGACAAGAAGACTGAGAATCAAAAAAGTTGGATGTAAACAAAGGTTCAGAGAGAAGTTGTTTTTTTGGGTTTTTTTCGATTGACTATTTTCAAAGTTAGAAAAACAGGAAAACATGAGAGAATTGTTTCCACTCTTTTTCTTTCCTGCTTCTAGATTTGAGGATGAAACTCGCTTGAGTCCTGGGAATTCTGTGGTTTTCCTGTCGTAACTCAAACAAAACCTCTAACTGGACAGAAGCACACACAATATGTGGTTGTACTGCTGACTCTAGCTGAGCTCAGAAAACATTTGGACCAAAAAACATCTAGAAAATTTCATAATGACAAAGAAAACTGTATCTCTTGAACTTTTGCGACGGTACAGCTGAAAAGCATGCATTATGTTTAAAATGAGGTGTAAAGCCCCTAATATATTCTAATCTATCGCAGATCCACATTTAAAATAATTTAGGTTTGTTAAAATATTGCTTGCTACAATCCTTTAATATTCAGGCCTGAGATCAACCTTATTGATTTTAGTGACCAAGCTGCTGAAGGTCAAATAGAGCTGTAGGGTCTCCACAGTGATAGAAAACTTAACAAAGTAAATGAAAGTTCATCACATTACAAAACCACAAATGGTTCTTTCGGTTGTTGTTTTTATCTGCCTTCTTATTTTTCTTTCTATATATGATCTTGATTATTTAAAAGTCCTTCATTAGTAACTAGAAAAGCACTCGGTGAGCGCAGACCTCCGCCAAGCAGCTCATTCCCCTGACATTTTGTGACCTCCACCTTCACACCGAACCCAAATCATTACTCAAATTTAACCAGTCGTCAATGGTTATAATACACCCCTTCTGTGAAGATATGAGCAAAATTAGCCTGACACCTTTCTAAGTTATTTTGAAAACAAACTAACGCAGATGAAAACATAGCCCCCTTGGCAGAGGTAAAGATGGTACCACATGGTAAGGCATGTATGATACAGTATGTTAGGGTGGGGTATGGTGTGGTGTCCATCCAATTTGCATCATTCACTAGAATTCCCTATATAAACTTTGCACTACATAAGGTGGCAAAGGAAGGGGTAAATTATAGGGGTCTGAACCTGTGGCTCTGGAGCCATAAGCAGCACCTTAGAAACTTGATGATGGTTCTTTATCACTTTGGCTAAAAACTTTGAATAGGAGACTGTTTTGTTTTTTTTTTACTAAATATATACAAACAAATGTATGTTTTAGTATTTTTTCCACTGACCAGTTGCACTGATTTTACTCCACATAAAACTTTAATTATCTTTTTTCAAAGCTAAAGTGTTTAATTTTCATCAAAAATGCAAAGACCAGCAATTGATATAAATTGTCTTTCAAAATTATTAGCAACCTGCTGGAAATGTTTAGTAAATATAAGATTTTTTTAATCTTTTTTTAAATGGTCATTTGATGTTTGCGTCTCTAAATGAGTTTTAAAAGCAGGACCATCGTCGTTTTTAATTCATAAAATAAACAGACTGCAATAATAATAAAAATATATTTTCGATTCTTTTTTAAAGTGGGGTTTTTCTTTTTCACTTAGCTGTAAATATATCAGTGAGATGTGGTGGATATTTGTTAAAAAAAAAAAAAAAACTTTTCTGTTTTCATGTTTTTCTTTTCTAAGAAAAAGATCATGTGATGTTTGTAGCGCTAAATGTGCTTTATTAGCAGGACTGAAGCCAAGATGTTTTCCATTTTACAAAATATGTTAATTAGTTATGACAAAAAAAATAAGTTTTGTGACCTTTTAAGGGGAACAGAAATCAGTTTTTTCAATCACTATTTTCAAAAAATATAAGGTTTGCAATGACACTGTGATAATTTATAAAGACAAATCTCCTGTAGTAGATATTTTTAATTATATGATATCTTTTTTTAAAAAAGACGGTCATGTAAAGTTTGCAGCTCTAAACAAACTTAATTAGCTAAACAGAAGTCTTTAGATTGTAAGGGTTGCAGCCCCCTGCCTTAAGGAATAGGGTATAACTTTACATACTCTGCTCCCTCCTTTACACATTTATCCAACAAAACAATCAATCATTCATCTCTAAATCTGAGCCGACAATCTAATACGATAAAAAACATGAAGTGTTCAAACAAAAACAAAGATAAATATTACAAACAAATCATAAAAAAAACCCCAGTGGGTTTAAATTTAATGCAAACAGCACACTTGCTTGAACATATGCCAAGAAAACAGAACGCAGCACCGACATGATTTAGAGGCAGCCTTTTCATGGCATAGTTTTCCTCATTCGAAACTAATATCAGCTTTCAGTGTCAAACACAACCAGATGTTGTTTAGTTCGACATAAATTAACTCGGCATCAAAACATTCCAGTCCAAATTTTCTCTGAAGAACAACTCGCTCCATTAATCATCACCTATTAAAACACGTCGCAATGGAAACTCCAGCGTGTTTACGCAGCGCTGTATGAAATACCACTGATCAAAAAGTCCTCCAGAAGAGTCCACAGTAATAAATGATCAACAGGTTGATTAGTGAAGGCTGAGCCCGAGGCTGGAAGAGTCTTACTTTGGTTATATAACTGCAGGCAGCCTGATGAGCGATTAGATTGTTTATGAAGACACCCTGAAGGCCCCGACTGCACTGCTGCAGCCTCACACATGCACATAATAGGACGGATAAAAAACACAGTAGTCAGTTCGCTTTTTTTCCAGTTAGCTGAGGAACCCGACTGTCAGTGATGTAGAGCTGAGCAGCAGACAAAACAAATTCAAAATGACACCAAAATTCAGCAAATGTTTGATCTCTAAATTGACTCACAAATGGAAGAGGCCTATCGCTTCTTTAAAGAGAAACTCCATAACTTTTTTACTGAAAAATTTCCTTAAAATAACCTTTCAATTTGACCCTTTACAACTAAAACATTCTTTGATTAGCAGACTGACACCTCAGCAGATCAGCGACGATGCATCTATAAGCTTGTAGCCTGGTTTTCTTAATTTACTTTGGGTCGGAAGTTCTGTGTTGTTCTGCGGATGTTACATCAAAGGCATCTATGTCATGTCCAACCAAGTAAACAATCAAAGCCTCTTTATTCAAGATGGATTTTGAGGATATTCAGAAGCATCCAGCTCAACTTAGACATGAAAACAGACAAGTCCTGCAGTTCAGTGGTTTGGCCACAGGTGGCAGTATGATTAGAAAACTCCATAAACTTACATACTGCATGTTTAAGTATGGCAAAGTCAAAAAGGGGATTTCCGTACACTTTTATCTCTAGAAGATTTCACTTTTTAATGTGAGTTTTCAAGCTAAAATATAAAGATATAAGTATGTGGAAATCCTCTGTTTGCCTTTGGACTATTTCTGCTTTCCAGCACCTTTAATAGCTCCAGTATTGGAGTGTAAAAGGGAGTATTTACAACTTCATTTAAAACATGTTGAAACCAGGATCAGACAGTCGACACGTGAATCACTAAAAGAGAAAACCCATACAGGGTTGTTCTGGATGGAAATACGAGTCATGTTTTATGTCTCTCACATCTCAACAGTTCAGCCACATCTCATTTCTATTTGTCTTTATAAAATATAGTTCGGCTGAGTAACAATTTCAAAGGCCAAGTCTTAAAATCTTCTGTGTTCTATTTTGAATTTGATGCCAGGAACACATGAGTAAATCCAAAATGCAGTTTTCAAATGATTATTTACCTTATTTAGGAGAAAAGCTGTTCTAATCGATTATGCCTCCATCCACCCTTTGTGATACCTTGAATCAGTCCTTTGCATCACTTCTTTGCAGAGTTATGTTTAGACTCCAGACTCCATCATTTGGGTATTTCACCTGCATTGCAAATAGGATCTTTTCCAGAAAGTGTAGTAATGCCCATCGTCTCCACGGTGCTGCAACATGACGGACAGCCCTCCTCGTTTGTCCTTAATATACAGCATTCTGATCAAGTCTATCTTTAGTTGATGGTGTGTTTGAAACGTCTCTTTTAAACAGATGAGCCCGGCAGGAAGTGAGATATGAGGAATGTTAATAAATCAGAGTGGGTCCGTTTCACAACGAGAGGGAATGCATGAATAGATCACACATGCATGCAGGGTGGACAGCATGTTTTACAACAGAAACAGGATGTAGTCAATGTGAAGCATGAAAGGCATTCTGACTGCATTTGTCTCTGGGCTTTAACTAGACCATTTTAACTAGACCAAACCTTCTTATTTTAAACAGGCGAATTTGTGTTGTTGGTTGTTTTTGGGTTATTGCTTTGCTGCATATCAGGTGGGCTTGAGTTTGGGTTATAACAGATGGTCAGACAAAGGCGTTCAGGATGTTCTGTTAAAAAGCAACCACATCACTTATGGAGCGTAAGCAGCTCTAACAGTTTGGCTTAAACTCTGACCTTAACGGTAGCTTAGCAGAACCCGTGAGCTCTAACAGCAGCCTCACTCATGGTGTCATATTAAGGCTTTCCCTTCTGCCCCTCTGCTTAGTGCAGACGGAGACATTATTGACAGAACACATGCCGGTAGAAGAAAAAAAAGTGTGAGAGCGAGAAGGGAAGCGTCTCCTAGTCAGTGACAGACGCGTCACTTCAGCAAAAGAAGCAAAGAAAATATTGCATTAAGTTTTCATCCTGCAGAGCTAAAAGCTGGAGTTTACAAAGTGACTTTTCTTTTTTTTAACAGCTTTCTTTTTGGTTATTATAAATAAGCACTGGGCAGAACGGAGGTGAAATTGCCTCCACTGAGGATTCGAGCACAACTAACCAGGACGTTACTCTGCAATCCTTATTTGTCTGGTATTCAAAATGATGAATCTGTGGAAGATTTTTCCTGCGGTTATTGCTGGAAGATACTTTCTAGGCGTGTCTCTTTTGGCACATTTTGCCTAAATGCATAACTGTTTCAAGTGCTTAGTGCTGGATTAGTTCTGCTGGTGAATAGCAATCCTTTAAATCTCTGCAAAGCTTTCTTCATTAGACTAAGTCCTGGTCTTTGACAGGTCCATTTCAAGAACTAAAACAAAAAGATTCCCTTCAGCTGTGACCAGATTGTTCATTTAGTTCAGGCTTTAGCTGCCTTTTAATGTTGTATTGCGGTGCACCTGACAAATTCATATTTTTTATGGTTTTTTTTGTTTTTTTCCACCACTTTTGTTCAGAACAGGGTGGTCCTAATGATAGACATTGAATATCTGATGTGAGCTTTGGAGTTACTCCTGTTCAGTGAAATTCATCTCAAGAAAAAAAATTTTCCATATTCGAGCAGATCAATTATAAGACTCAAATGAAATGAAATAAAAGCTCCTCTTACTTCCACCGGCTTTACTTCACAAGTAAGTGACAAGTAAGAAGCCTCTGAGGAGGGTAAAGCCAATGCTCACGTTGGCTAAATCCCAGTGTACTTAAACAGGATCTAGTGGTAGCCATTAACGTGCCAGAGCCAGATCTGCAAATCAAAAAGACAAGCGTGAAATACGAGCAAGTCCTGCAGGCTGAGCCAAAGCAGGATGGAGGCGGCGAGGAGGAGGCAGATCCTATAACACCTCGGGCAGACGGAGAGGGGGACAAGTTGACAGATGGACTGATGCAGAAATATTATTTGGGACTAAAGTGATGCAGCTGTCTGATAATGTTGGAAAGAAAGGAGAAAGGGAGACAGAAAGCGAATGGTGTGCCGATAAATTTAAGATTTAGACTCTGTTTGTTTTATAAGTCTGAGCCAAGCAATGCTCCAGAGCAGATGGCAGTGGCTCTCGGCCTTCCGCATCTCTATACTATGAATTACACAGACCTCATAAATCTACAGAAGTGGACAATTTAGAGCATCATCAATTTTCTGTGCCCTCTAAAGCACTTTGACACAAAGGTTTGAACTTCTGCATCTCAGATGATGAAGTCAAGCTTGACATGCAAGAAAAGTCAAGTTAGGACTCTTCTTCTAAAGTTGGTTTGTATTGGATAATAAAGAAATGAATTTCATAATTATTTTCATATTTTATGTTTATCTTTATAGTTCTGATTTTACTTTGGGATGAATATATATAAACAGTGGGGAGAACAAGTATTTGATACACTGTTGATTTTTCAGGTTTTCCCACTTGCAAAGCATGTAGAAGACTGTA
>JAUZNJ010037752.1:0-11343 GCA_034780135.1 Jordanella pulchra | reverse complement strand
AAATCAGAGGGAATACTTCCTTAAATAACTTTGTTGGAAATGGATCTAACATACAAGTTGAAGGCTTGGATGAAGATATTAGTTTTGCTAACTCTGAGAGTTCAACTGGATCAAAACTGTCAAAACTAAGTTCAGGTTCTATAGTTACCTCAGATGCAGCGTCACCTTCTGTAGATAAACGAATCATATTTGGAGGAGTGCCAATGATTTTTAATAGAATCAATCTTATAAAGAATCCCATAAAATCGTTACTGCTAACAGCAGGGGGAATGGATGATTCAACAGAGCTATGGCTCTGGGTAAGTTTGGCCACCGTATTAAAAATGTTATCTAGGATTATTCTTCTCCTCAATGAGAAATATGCTGCTCTTGCTTTACAAAGAGTCATTTTATACAGCAGTAAACTGTCCTTGCATTGCTTGATAACTATTCAGTATACCTTACAATGAGAAGTGTTGAATTTATTTGAATCATTAACATTACCATTCTTCAGCCAATAATGAAAAGAAATCAATTTTTTTTCAAGGTGGTCCACATTTTTGGGAATATTTTGTACTCAACTTTAACCTGTGCAAAGACAGCAGGAAAATATATAAGAACAGCTTTGAAAGTTCGACCAAAGTATAATACGACTTTTTGGGAATAAGATCGCTAATGATTTTGCAGTATTTTCCATCCATCCCTCTTCTCTTGCTTATTCTGTCATGGTTGCAGTGGGGCTATTGCCTATTTCCTGCAGTCTATGGTTGTAAGGTGGTGTACACCCTGGACAGGTTCACAGTCTGTCAAAGGTCAACACAGAGACACATAGAGACATACAACCATCTCCCTGGTGCAGAGAATCATGACAAACAGTGCTACAAACTGTGCCACCATGCAGCCCACAACAGTATTGTATATTTGTTAATTGGTTTTATGAGGACTATGACCTTTACTTTTACTTCATAGAACAGGATGCTCAGAGCTGACCTTTGGAAGATGACAGTTTTTAAATGGGTCATATGGGCATTTGCAAAAATAGAAGCAAGAGCACAAGTAAAAAAAGAGAATTCATCTTTAAGTTGGGGCCTGAACTGGTTTTCTATTGTTTGTATCTTTTTACTGTCATAAGTTGATGGTCTCTTGAACTGAGCAAGCATCCCCTGTATGTTATTAAGAAAAGGTACTTGGGTTTTACGTAGGACGACAGCAAACTTATTCCTTTCTAAGATATAGCCTGCATTTTAATTGGTTCAGGCAGTAGCTAAGGGAGGAAACCAAACTAGGGTGCCAACATGTAAGAATCACCACAGCCTATGAATATTTACCTGTATTTGTTCAGTTTTAACCCAAACTCAAATTAGAAACACTTCTTGTCAAAGGTAACTGTACAAGGTACAAAGAAAATAATGTGAAACATTTATATTATACACTTATGGATTTAAATATACGTCAAGGGTGTATTTTCTATATTTAAGAGGTCATTCACAATTTTCAACATTTTAACAGTTGTCCAAAACATAGTCTTTTTAGATTTGCCTCCCAGGGTAACCTCGGAACCCAGCAATATGTACAAAAACGTTGAATTTTTTTCCTCATCCTTAATCTATTACAGCCAAGAATAAGAACCTACAAATGTATGTGGCTATTGTAAGGTAAAATTATTGCTGCCTAATACTTACAAACCTACCTTATGAAAACATGTTCAAAATGAATTAATTATGAAATAAAAAAATGGTTGAACATCAATTTCAATGTGAAATTACAGTAAGATGTCTGATAATATGAGTTTAAATGTAATCATTTAAAATTTGTACACTTTCTTGAACCCCCCGCCAAGTGTTGGGAAAATGATGTAAATTGAGGATGACCCCTTGATAAAAAACATTCAAAAAGGTCCAAATTTATAGAGAAACTCACTTCATTTAGTCAAAAATAAGTTGTCAAAATTTACAGTTCATGTGTAGTCACAAGTCATGAATCAATTAAAATGGCCTTGTTGGGTGAGATTGTTGGAACAACTGACTTTTTAAAGGGCAAGCACAGATTCATTATCATAAAACACTTAACAACAGGTACAGCTATGCTGTATCATTTCTGCAGTTAACACCCTCATAAGATTTATTCCTGCAGCACATTGCTGTCATATCCCATTGGCATGTTGGATCTAAACTGGCTTAGAAACCTTTAGTCTTCCTTAATTTGGCAAAATCAATGGAAACATTGGTTGTTGATCCAGCATGGGGGAGGGGTTTGAATCAATATGAATATTGATCAGTAAGTGGTCTTGGATGTACTGAGAGGTCATTTGGTCCTTTGAGGTCTAGGCTAATCAGTTTAAGTTATCTAAAAGCAGTAGAATTGGGGCTAAGCAAAGTTTAAGTGGTGAACTGGCCCGCAGAGAGGGTAGGTAGCTCCCGCTGTGTTATGAAAGCTCCCACAGTGAAGGAGGGAGGATACAAGGAATGAAAAAAAGAAAGTTTGCTTTAATATGTCAGGTTGTTTTATGCATTTCATTATGTATTTCCTTATATTTCCTCAGTCAGGCATATCCAGTATGGATTTAGTTACTAATTCTCTTTAAAGACAGAAAAACAGTAAGATGTGCATTGAACAATCTTTTAAATATAAACTACCTTTAATTAAAGAGGTTCAATTTACCCCAAATAGAATGACATGCAATGAAACTCTTCATTATCTTAGTTTTTCACCAGTAAGCAGTACATACTTACATTGAAAAACATGGCACACATTTTCAGCTTAATGTGGGTAGAAGAGAGCACAGTGGGTACAATTAAAGCCAGCAGATTAGTCGTGGCACTGACAAATGAGACATGGCCATGGTGTCGACACACACAAAGAGACTCGTACAAGCCTTTAGGGGGGTAATTAACGCAGTGAAAGTGTATCAAACCCTAGACCCTGCTCAGTATCCCGCATGTTTGAGAAATTTTCTAAGTTTATTAACTGTTGTGCTCTTCTTTGCTCAATAAAGGACACATTTTTTGATGTACATAATTTCAAAAATATTTTTAAAAGAAGATATTCGGAAATAATAATTCCCTCAACGTAAAATTGGATTTCCTTAACTCCTCCCGAGTTACAGTTGGCCTGTTTGCCACTGTTCTTGTTAGTGCTGTCTTTGCTGGGCCTCACTGTTTGCAAGGACAGCCAGGTTTACGGTAATGTGATATTTTTTCTACTTTTAGATGATAAGGATTAAACACATTTATGATTAAAACACAAGTTTCTTTCTTATGGGGGGGTTTGGAAAAATGTGCAATGAATTTTTCAAAGCAAAAGTAATGTAGTAAAGAGGAGCAAGATTATGACAGAAAAGGCAAAACAAGAGTCATGGCAGAGTTGGGGCAACAGATGACCTTTTCAGTGAGAGGAGCCTTTACCCAGTCTTGGGCCTAGGTGCGCTTTTATTTATGGTAGATATTTATAGAAGCCATTTTCCCGAGGTTATCCTGAGCAAAATGCCAGTTCTCATTACCAGCAGAGCTTTGCCTGTGTCTCATTTTATGGCTGGATGAGCCCAAGCAGCGGGGGACCCAGCGTGCAACATTGGGTCACCTATTAAATCCTCATGTCCAAGAGAGCACCGTCATGCACTTCTTGTTCTAGGTGGGTGGGGTTTCGAGAATGGAGCAAGAACATGTCTGCCCAGGTGTGTGTACGCATGTGTGCTTGGTATTATGTCGAAAATATTAATTAAATGAAATAGTCCATCAGTGTCTCATCTTGTTTGACGAGGTCACTATAATAACATTTCTTTTCGTAATTATTAAGAGACTAAAGATGTTATTTATGTTTATGATATTTTTTAATTTATCTTAGTCTCTTTTGTAGCATTTTCTTCTGTGAGGTAAGTTCTAATTAAGAGATTGTCCAGTGGCACAATGCAGACTGTATGGGCTTGAGACTTTATGAAAGTGTGTTGAAATGCATAAACCTATTTTTCCTCAGAGCAGCTTTAGCTCACCCTGGTGAGGCACCTGAGGGTCCTTTTGTGAGCCCTGGGAACCTCAGCATGGGGTAATCACAGCCAAGCCCATCAGGGACAGACAGACAGCCCAGAATGTCATCTCAAAGATGCCATTATACAACTCTAGGCTCCAGGCGAAAAAGATTAACCAGAAGTATCTAGTTGATTATAAAGAAAAGAATACAAACTTAAAAAAATGAAGTAAAATACCACAATTTCAACTTAAACTAGCAATAGGAACAGATGAGAATGCACATCAACATTTGCTTTTAAATACATATACGTTTGGGCAGTAATGGGCAGTAGCGTTGTTACAAGTAGCGTCATCACCAGCTTAACTACAATTCCCAGTAATATGGTCATAGCGTCACTGTTTTCTATATCAAATAGCTTTTCAGCAAATAAGCTACTTTCGTCACCAAGTAGCGTCCACAGAAGCTTCAAGCTACATTTTGTCAGGCATATCTAGACCTTAAACGCATCTCTCCTTCTCATTTTTTCTCAGATGTAGCAGGAGCATGGCGCCATTTTTAATGTTACTCCCTATGGAATAGAGTTTCCTATTTTCTAACCTTGACAAAATATTTCTATTTGCTTACCAGATTCTCTCTTTTTGAGTGTAGATTGTGGCTTGGTTTTATTATGAGCCCAAATATATAAAGAGGTTAGCAGCAATTTTTTGATTTTGTTTGTATCCTTGCATCCTCTGTGATTCTGACCATAATTTAAGAGGTTTCAGAGAAGCTAGTTTTGCTGGACTTAATATTGGAGTCAGAGCAATAGCTACTAACTTTGCAGAGGAGTGATGAGTTTTAAATGATATAAATGAAGAGTTTTGAATCAAAGGAAGGGAAATCTAAGAGTTCCATTGATTTAATGCACTTGACAATAGTGTATTCAGACTGGAAATGTATAAATGGTGGTATCGTTAATTTTTAACCTTTGCAATAAGAATTGAATAATGACATTAACTCCAAGAGGATGATAAGAACATAGACGCCCTATAGGTCACAAAGGACCAAAGACATTTCCCTGAATATTCAAGAAGTTGGGGAATAAAGAAACAGCATCTGGACCAAATACAACTAGCTGCTGAAAAAATTGTAAAAAAAAAAAAAAAAAAGAAAAAAAAAAGAAAAAAATTAGACCTTATTTAAAATCATAATGGTCACATGGGTATAAAATGGAGCCATCTGTGGCAGCACACTTCATTCCACCTGTGGGTCAGTTAGCACCCAACTGGGGAGGTTTTATACTTGCATTGATGACTGATGTTTAAAGTAATTCTTTACTCACAGTATGCTCTTAGAGAGGCTTGTTATATGGCTGCAATAAATAAAGGCTACCAGAACAATATAGCTTTAATCCGGCATAAAATTGTATCAGACTCAGCTGGTCATATACAGATCAGATCCAAATAAATGAAAAAAGGGTAATTTAAAAGTGTTTACCAGTTATATGATGTATAGAACAAATTATATGTATAGTCTGAACAATTTTAGAGGGCATGTATTTTAATGAACGTGATGGACTACAGCAATACATTTCCTGATGGAGAATGATTTAAGCACATGAATAGAAAGTGGTTTCTTTACAGGTATGAATTTGGGCATAATAACAACGCATAGGTTTGAAATTCAAATAAGAATTTGCAAAGCCATGAAATGACCAAGTTGTTGCTACATTTGGCTTCAGTAGCTTGATACCATACAGCAATTAATCAGAAATCATTCAAAATGTATAACATGAAACATTAATAAGTAATTGAATTTGAGGTAAAGCAAGGCACCAAATAAAAAATAACTTGAAATTCTGAATTCTTCCTCTGATGTGTGATATTATCTGGTTTAAAAATTGGGGCAACATATGTAAAACATAAAACCACAAGAGAGGGTACAATCCCAAATATGCAATTTTTTTGAACTGGTCAAATACAAAACTGCAAAAATAATATAAATTGTAAGAAACAATTTGCTGCCTGTAAATATGCAGAGGAGGTATTTTAGAAGTATTTTAGAAGATGACATGATTTTCTGTGATAAAACAAGTACCTTTTGTTTTTCTGAAAGTGTGGAATAGTCTCACTGCAGAAGAAAAACGAAGTCCTAACATCTCCCAGTAGGGATCCCCGAAATAATATGGAACTCGTATTTGTATCACTGCACTAATGGGTACCAATGCATGATAAGATTACAGTTAACAATTGCCATGACAAGAGCTAGTGTAAAAATGGGAGTAGTATTTGATAAGTTTATATTTGTTTCTACCATTTTTAAAACTTAAAATTGAGCAGTTATACTGTAAATAGAGTTACATATCTGTTGCCTATATTATCAATTTCTCCCACTTTTACTGTTTTATTTTCTAATCATATTCAAATTGCCTAAATAACACTTGACTAAAGTTTATCATTTAAAAATTTTATAGAAAGAGGGATATAATCATCAATTTCTCTGAGCTAACTAGTTGTATGGAGAGAGATTTTCTTTTTATAAATGTGTGTTAATTAATGTTGTCCATTTAAATAAGTTTGAATGTGAACATTGGCAAACAACAAACTCTGCACACATGGAAAAATGTATAACTTCTATTCTAAACATACAAATTTATGAACATGATAAATTGACTTGAGGTTAAACATATTTTAGGAAAAACTCTAAACTGACCTTGTGAAATTCAACTAAACAACTAATCCTTATGTGCACATGGAAGAGAAAATGACAAAGTGGTTGAAAAAAGTTTGCCAAAATCACATAAATGATGTAATTATATCAGAATTTAGTAGTCCCAGAGTACTCAACAATTGGTTGAGTATACAAACATCCATCAATTCATCTTCTCCTGCTTATTCCATCAAGGTTGCACTGCTGCCAATCTCCGGCAGTCTATGGGTGAAAGGCGGGGTTCACCATGGACCAGTTGCCAGTCTCTTGCAGGGCAACACAGAGACAAACAGAAACATAAAACCATGGACACACATACTTACACCTAAGGACAATTTAGAGATGTCAACTGACCTAACAGTCACGTTTTTGAACTGTGAGAGGAAGGAGAGAAGCCACAGATGCATGGGGAAAACATGCAAACTCCATGCAGAAAGAGAATCACTTAACCAGACAGCATCAACAGCCAAAGTAGTTGGTTTTGTCCATTTGAAAATGATGCTTTTATACATTTTAGTATTTTTCCATAAATGTTAATTATTTTGTTTCATTTCTGTTGTGGATCCTACACTGGTTCATCAAGGACCCCAAGTGAGGTCATGACCCGAATTCTAGGAACCAATGGTGCAAGCTAACCTGTTAGCCTAGCTTTCAGGTTGGCTTTGAGAACTCTGTAAAAACACATTTAACAGAGATTAAATTAATACTACCCAATTTGGTTAGATGAAAATAGCTTTCTATATTTTGGTCAGATGTGGTACCTTTATATATCTCCATTCTGAAAAGATTAGGAGTTTACTTTTCAATAGTCAGAAAAGTATAGCTATGTCAAAGGGTCATCAGAGTGGCTAAAAGGGCAGCTCACTGTGTTCTCTTGGGGATAACCAAACAACCAATCCCTATGCTGTAACTTAGTCACTCTGACCATTGTGGAAGGAGAAGGCTGATTTCATTCAGTCTCTGCCTGGTCCTTTAGTTGCAGTCTTTCCTGCAAAACTCATCGAAAGAAAGATATCTTGTCATTAATCGGATAGGAAGCAAACAACACTTAACTCTAGATTAAAGTTTGAAAGCAGTTGTCTATTGCCAGATGGTCTGACATTCATCACTGTCTTCCCTAAGGGGTCTGGTTTTGGCAATTGGACGATGAGAGTTTGTACAACGGGGAACAGCATTTTATATCTCTGCAGGATCTCCCAGGATGCTCCTTTCTTGGGAATGCCATAAAAAAGGATTTCATTTCACCTGCAGCGTGAAAATACAGTCTTACTGGTCCGGCACTGTTGTATAGTTCATGTCCATATCCAATCCGATGATCATATTTATCTCATGGCTGTGAGGTAAAGTCATTTACTTCATATGTATGCAGAATTTTTTGTTTAAATCTGTCCTGGCTTAAATTCAATCTTCACTTTCCTGTGGTGTTGGCATAACAGATGTGCCAACACCACAGCCATTTGGGCATGTATTCACAGGACAAAATATGACAGATCAAAAGCTGTTTGATGAAGTATTAAATAACATAAAAGCATTTAAGTGCATGGCATTAGAACTTCCATAAATAAAATGGGTTTGAGAATTCTTTTGAAAAAGAAATATCAAAAGTTTTATCAATTGTAGGGACCCCAAATAAAAAGAAATGGAGATACCTCTTAAGCATAAATACAGAGATGACTCCCCAGAAACATTGCATTGGCAGAGCATGACATCTTTATCAGAATGATTTCCCAACGTTTGTCTTACCAAATTAATAACAATGCCATCACACACCAACATTATACAGCACTCTGACCATCAAGTTCAGGCCCCGGAGATTAGACCCTCCCATTTTCCTGGCTGTTCATCTATCCAACTTCCTAATGCTGCACAATTCCCGGGATTCCAGTGTTAGGAAGCGAAGAAGCAAGGTCTGTCCCCCTGGGCTGTTTGACTGCTTGTCTGACATCATAGACTGCGGCATCTTATGATCCGTCGGCAGAGAGAGACAATCTGACAGGCTTAATTTACAATGTCAGCCCTTTCAAAACCATTTTCCCCCTCATGCTGACAGCAATCCTGCATTTATAAATTAGCAGAAACATTAACCTTTAGACTGATTAGAATGGCTTTGGAGGGAGGCAAATTAACTTCCATTTGTTAGTGTCAGGTTTTGGGTTCAAATGGTACGAAAGAAAATGAAGTGAGGAGATTGAGTAGATAACGATATGCACCTCACGTCCTAAAATGAAATGTTTTGTCAGCCTTTTATTGATGAAAATGATTCTGTTTTTGATGTTATTTGAAGCATGTTGCACTCCAGGTGAAGCTTGATAATTGCAGTCATGCACTCATCAAATACAGCACAAAGGTTGGATTGTTTTTTGTTTTTTTTTTTAAAGAGGATATTTATTCCTCCTTTTGTTTTTCACTAGGTGTGACCTAAAAAAACTTGATGCAGAAAATACAGAAATAAAATATAAAATTACAATTAACAGCATAGTTTCTTTCAAGGGAAAACAAGTCAAATGGGACTGATATGAGATCTCCTGCTTGCCATCCAAATGAAACATTGCTGTCCACTTACATCACTGTAATTGCTAACTTGCGTCTATCAAGCCCAGAAAAGTCTTCACACTTTGGCATGTAACAGCTTGTCATGACGAACTGTTGCAGCAATATTTGTGGCTATTACCCTAATTAGAGGAAAGCACACAGATGGTGTTGTTTCACAAACTCACAAACTGGGAATCAAAATGTCATCACTGCCAGAATTAGTGATGGTCTGAAAAAAAAGATATTTAAAAAAAAACAATCACTTCACCCTTTCTAACAGCGGCCCAGCTTTAATTTTCAGAACTCCTTTCTTTTGTCCCAGTGAAGCTGACATTAAATGGGCCCACTTTCTTGATACAAAAAAAACATGGTCTTTAGTGGTGAAACAATGGTACTATGGTACCATATGCTGCGCTTAAGCACTGTAAGACAGCTGTGAAGCCTGAGTGTTCCTGGATATAGGCCAGCTCCCAGAAGAAGCGTATACCACTGCTAGGAAAATGTTTCCAGCAAGAGCAGGAAGAAGCCACTTTTCATGGAGCAACTTCCAGATGCAGGACAACGAAGATGAGATCTGTGTGCATCTGTGTGTAGAAACACGTGTGCATTTATCCATGTGTATGCCATTACTCTTTCACATTTATGCCAAGTACTCCCAAAGACCATCTCCCTAATGAAGAAAGTAGAATATTATAATGGGCACACTTTTAATTGACAAGTCATTTTTCTGTCCTAATTTGTTAGAATTTTGAGGTAATAGAAAATTAGTTAATCCTTTTTAATTTTAACTGTAATTTGTGCATAAAATATCTTTTTAAACAACTCCTAACAAGACAGATTTCGACATCACAGACAAAAGTGAAAGAAAATATCTCGTATTTCTGTACAGCCATGCAGGAGGTGAAGGCAGATATATTGCTGCACTGCTTCTGAAACTGACTTTATTACTTACCCCCATAGAAACTGTCTGTCAATCAAATCAGGCTCCTTCACAGAGTAGCCCAAGGGTAGAGTACCTGCGCACCTTCAAAACAATGTTACATTGTTCACTACATATAGCATATCTACCACAGAGAGGCAAAGGATTCAATAAGGAGACCATAAGGAAAGATGAGCCCCTTTGTGGAGGAGAAATGCTCAGGATTCTCTCGCTGAGCAGAGCTTTTATGTGTTCCTTGAACATGGTTATGATGAGGTGAAAAGTTTCCAATAACTGTATTTTGCCCTTAGCTGGGATTAAAGTGAATCTTTGCCCAATAAAGGGCAAATCTTGGATTACAAATCCATTCCCTGCCAAAGGGGTGTTTAACTCGTCTTTGTCATTTCTGAATCTCATGGTGTGACTCCATATTTCATTTTATTTCTTTGATACAAAATTTGATTTTTATCAAAGCTGCAGAACTTTCTGAATTATCTTTGGGATTTAAAAGGTTTCTACGTGGTAAAAAGCGAAATTTGAAGGGAATAAATATTATCAGTTAAAATCAGTAATAATGCCTGAGGATGCCTTATGGGTACTAATACCCACATAGCGGTGGCTATTAGTACTTTCTGCCTGATTCCTGTATAATTACATAAAGGATATTACTCTTCATAATCTTTAATCCTTATAAAAAGCTTTACAGTGAAGAGGATATAAATTATAGAGGATGGTGAATTAAAGCAATGCTTCTTAATGTATTAATCATCCTTGAATATTGGGAACTGATATAGTTAAGCTTATTATTTATCTTCAAGTAGGTACACTGACTGTATATTGTTAGATAATTCCATTTATCTTGTTTGTAGACTTGATGTAGAGATGAGTTATTATTGCTACCAATAGAAGGCCTGAGGTTAACGTGGTGCAGGTTAACAGAATGGGAAAGGTATGTAAGGTAAAGAACGAGATATTTTCATTTGGACAATTGTCTGACTTTATATTCACTCCTTAGACGCTAAGTTAGTCCCAACTCATTACTGGACTACAAGTAGTATCGACTTTGGCCTTGAGTTGGGAACAGATGAAACGGTGTGAGGGCTTGTCCTAAGTGATTACTCTGAATTAGATTTCTGTCTCAATGTAACCCAATACTGTGTTTGTACACTTCTACCCAGGCTTTAACAGTTACTTCAAAGCATGCATGGACACGACTGCTAATATTCTACTTCCTACACACTCAAACATGTATGTATGTA